>PVLA01000604.1:0-238069 GCA_004027455.1 Hydrochoerus hydrochaeris
CCAGTAACAACTTAGCAACATGGTTTTCAATCCTACACACTTAAACATACATGCAGCCATATCCTCTAGAGCACTTTCTTTTCTTCTTTTTACTTTTTAAGTCCATTATCTGCTTAGTTATATCCTGTTTCAGGTTGCTCAGTACCTTACTGACTTGTTTTGTTGTTGTTATATACTTTTAATCACCTTATATAATTCTCTTGCCTTGTTTTTGAATTTCTCCTCATCCATGATCCAGGGATCAGCTTTGGTGGAGTTGGAAGATTTTTGGAGGTATTTTGTTACTTTCTTATCTATTTTTTTTGAAGGTAGCAAAATACAGCAGAACAAGACAGAACAAACCCATGTGACCACAGTGCAGTAAAACTACCACAGAACTTCAGAGCAGGTCATCAGGACACGAGCAATGGGCTCAATAGTACAGCCCATTTTGTTCACATTAGCTGTTCTTTCAATCAAATAGAGGAAAATGTAAGGAAATATTGAATTTTTAAAAACAGAATATTGAATAAAGCAGTACCATTAATCAAAACTGAGCAAAACAGTGATAAAAATATTTGCCTTCAAAGAGATGGTAGAAGGAAAATCCCCCTTACTTGCCATGCTGTATACATTCATCCTCCAAAAGGATACTCAGACCGCTGGTGCCGACTTGCTAAGGGGGGTGGGTCAGGTACAATTTTTATAGTGCCCCTCCCTAGTGTCCCAGTCGTGTGACATATGTATATTACTTGTAAGTACTAACATTTTTCAAATACTTGCTCCTTGCAAGATAGTGTGCTTTATAAATATGATTTCATGTCATAGTTTTAGCTTATAAAGATGCATCAGAACTGACGGTCAAACCCAGATCCTGGCTGTCCAAAGCCAGTATCTCACCCCTCCTAACTCCTAGTGCTTTACTGCCTCTACAAATATCAATAGATTGTCTGCGATTCTATTTTAGTCCTATTGCCCAGAAGAGGTTTCAGAAACAAGTTCAAAATTGTGCTGCACATGAAGTTGGTTATTACTAATAAACTCAATGCACCACTGGTGAGGCTGGGGTCCGTGGCATACACGGGAAGGCTGTCATGCATGTGCATGACGGGACACACATCCAGGCGTTGAGGAAGACTTACAATACTGAGTTTGCTTTTTCAACTTGGCACTTGGGGGAGGCCAAACAAATCTGGAACATTAGCGTAAGTAAAGCATCAATTAGGTAGGTGTGGCAGTTCAAGGCGTGTTTCAGCTTGATAATTGTTCCTTATCCTGAGCAGATGTAGGTCAGATTCCCAGAGATGCCCAACCCTAATGCCAAAGAAATCAGGGAGATCTGCAAGAGGCTTAAAGAGAAAGTACCACTGTTCCAGGTACAGCTGGTTTGTTCAGAGCAGTGACTTTGAGACAAGGTGAACATGTGAAAGAAGGCCTAGAGATGTAGAAGCCATCTCTTCAGAGAAGCATCCCTGTATTTCAGGTGCTTCTGAGTAATGCTTGTACAAGTCTTCTTCCTCCATGACTTTTGACCTGTGTCACTCTAACTACTTCAGTGATGCCATGTGAGAGCTCTAGGACAACAGGCCACCGCTGACTCTTGTCAGTATTTTAGTTACTTTTTACTCATGGCTGGGACAAAATACCTGAAATGAAGGAAGGAAAGGTTTATTTCTTACAGTTCTTGGAGGTTTCAGTCCATACTCAGTTGGCTCCAATGGAGGGTGTCATGGGGGGCCACAGTTCATGGCAGCTGCAAACAGTAAGGCAGACTGGCAAGAAAGACAGATGCACCTTCTTTGCGCCATTACATCATAGCCTGGTTCCACCCCTAGGCGGGTGTAGCAGTCACACCACCAATCTGAGCGCTAGACAATGAACCAATCACAAACGCATAAATGAAGCTTGGGGACCACTAACATAAACCACAGTCAGCTTCCTTCAAACTTGCATATGAGTTCTGGTTTGTCTATTTAAGACTGGGGACCTCCTCCAGGCTTTCAGAAGTGACATGTTCATTATGTTAACATCTGTCTCTTCTGCAGCATACCACGTTACCACAAGAAAAGCAAGGAAGAGAAACATTGGTCCATGCACAGATGGACTGCCAGAACCAGGAGCGGTGTTTGCTAAGGATAGTGCTGAGGCTCGAGGTCCACTGGGTCCAAATACACATACTTTCCGTAGCACCCTGAGAACCTGCAAGCTCAATGCAGCTCTCAGGGCCTTAAGAATGAAGAGATGGGCCCAAAGTTGGGTAAAACAGTGGGTGCAGAGATACATTGTATGACTGCAGGTCAAAACACCTCAGGCCCAGCTTCCATGGCTCATAGAACTGCCTCGTCTCTGCCCCTCATCGGATGCTAAGCTTTTTCAGTGACAGAGGCAGATTTATTGCTTATGTTCTTTAAAGGCAGCTCTTATCATTCTCATTCCCCTGTGAACTCCCGGTGCCAGGCCCACGGCTGCTATGAATAGAAATGTTCCTGGAAATAGGTAGAGTCATTTCAAGGAGTCTCCAGGCACCTAGCACTATGAGTATCACATTTATTCTAGCAGGGACACTTCTGTAAATGGAATTTGATGCACCAACCCAATTTAGAAGACATATGTAACATATGTGTTCACTGTTTGGGATTCCAGATTGGGGAACATTGACATGCCCAGCTAAGGGACCCCAGGTTCCCTGCATGGGAGAGGGTCTTCCTCCTGGGCTACTCTGGGGTACTGACCCTGGGTACCCCTTTGCCTTCAGGCCCTTGTTTGAACACTCTTCTCCAGGAACATGTGTAAAGGCTCCTTTGACAGGCTGTTTGTGATGGAGTTCAATGGCTCATCAGAGTGATGCTAAAGCCAATCACCCTATTCCTTACAGGAATGCGGGCAGCAAGCAGCTGGAGCAAACCTGCCCAGCTCACACAAGGTCAGCTTCTCCTGCCAAACAAGTAGCAGCAGAAGGGTCCCTGGACACAGCTATGTGGCTGGGGCGGGGAGCAGAAGGACCTGTTCCTCAAGGGTACACACAGCTTCACCAACATGGTCCCAGCTGGTTTCTTGTTGCTTCTGAGGATTTACTCATGGAGAGAGTTGCTGAACCCATGGTCAACCTATCCTCCACCCAGTTTGCAGACAGGGAAAGTGAAGTCAGATAGAGATTGTGACTTACCGTCTACTCTCCAGGGCTGAGCTGGACAGTGACATGCTCTGGAAGATGCTTAGCTTCTTCCCCAATTCACCAAGAAAGATCTGCCTTTTGACCAAAGAAAAATACTAAGTAATGGTGAGTCTCTAGACTAATGGACCGCAGGGCCACAGCATGGAGATGTTATTTGTTTTACTCTGTGATCAAATGTCCATTTAGTGACAACCCTTTGGTGGTATGAGATTCAGACTAATCTGTAGATTTAGCGGCCACACAAAAAGTGTGAGAGAATGTGCACAATATACAATCAAAATGCAGCAGCAGACAACATGGGCCCTTGAAATGTTTGTTAAAAACAGATTACTGGGCTGGGGATATAGCCCAGTGGCACAAACACCTGCCAGGCAAACATGAGATCATGAGTTCGATCCCTGGTACAAAAAAATTTTATTATTTCAGATAGGACTTTGCCATATGTTTGTAGAATCAAAATTATTGTAATGTTTTATTATGCACAGAATAGATAACAGGATTTATTCCTAAAGCACAGAGCCTGTCCATACAGGCAGGGCATTGAGCCTGTCTCATCTGTGGCCCTCCTCACACTTGGGGCTGCTTGCTCAACACCTGTGTCCCCCACCAGCTGCAGGCTCCAGATAACACAGAGCACTTTGCTCACAGTTGTTGCTGTCCTGGGTTCTGGCGCACCAGGTGCAAAAGAAATGTTGGTCGAATGAATAAATAAACAAATCTGTTATTCAGTGGAAATTGCTCGAAGTTTTTCTCAGTTATTTATTGCAGTTTTGTCTAATGTCTTTTTATCAAAAGCTCCCAGACATGCCTTGATGTGGGGATCAACTATTCTGTTTTGTTTGTTTGTTTGTTTCATTCTGTTTGCTTTTAAATGTGCCTTGGAAAAACCTTGCAAAAGAAAGGATAAAAATATGCAGTGACTGTGGATGGACTTCACTGTTAATCACAGGGGGAAGCAGAGATGCCTGTGTGAGGTGATTGTCCAGGGCGGCTGCTCTGGGGGTGAGAAAACACTTCCTGGAAATCAGTGTGGTTTTCACATTATTTGTTGGAGAAGCATTTAAACCTACCTCTTACATCCTCACCTACCCTCCTGCATGCCCAGAAATTGATGGAACTGGCCTTCTGGATGTGCAATGGTCTTTAGGGAAGGCCCAGAGACTGTTGCTGGACTGACAATATAGCACCTGCATCCTGTGCAAGTGAAATCAGGGAGGGAATGAGTTTTAAAAGATAGCAGCAAGCAGGCATTTCTCTCTCCCTGGGTGATCTCTGTCTATGGAGTCATAACTTAGTCATGCATGAATGGAGCCTCAAGATTAAGCTTCTCTTTATTGAGTTCACAACATTATTTCATGGTGTATTTAGTTGACTTGTAGAAAATCGGTATTCTATTTTATTTTTTCTCGAGACAGGGTCTTGCGATGGAGTTCAGGTCGGCCTTGAACTCACTATGTAGTGTAGGCCAGCCTCAAACTCATAGCAATCCTTCTGTCTCAACCTCCCAAGTGCTGGGATTACAAGTGTGTGGCCTCACACCTGGCTGGAAAATTGGTATTGGACAATGTCTTTAAAGTTGGGGTTTGCAACGTGTAGAGAAGAAGTATGTTTCCCAATCTGATCTCACTGCCTGACCTCAAGCAGATGTTTTTAACCAATGAAGGCTCCTGATTTGCACCAGGAATACCCAAACTTAAAAAGAAAGCAGGAAAACGTGGCTAGACCAGGTCAGCAGAGCTTCAGAATGAAGCCACCCTGCAGCTGTCTTCTGTGTGGAGGGAAGATGAAGATGCTTCTGATGTCTATGGCTTTGCTCTCTATTTCTCCACCAGGGTGACCGAATGACCCTTCTGCCTGGTCTGTTGAGTCCTCAGCCCACAGCTGGGGTTTTTGGCAGCACAACGATGTACCCTACGTGCTGTGTTTTCTATCATGGAATAAAGATGCTACATTTCCCTGCTGGCCTCCTATAAGGATCAGGGCTCTTGTCGCTCCCCTGGAAGCTGAGCCTCTGATGTACTTTTCTCAATAGAATATGACAAAGCAATACTGTGTAACTTTGAAGACCCAGCTTTAGGAGATCGGTAGCTTTTCAGCTGGATGGAACTCAGTGGCATAGCTCAACTGTGTAGAGAGACATATGAAGGGGAAACAGAGGCTCTTCCATTAACAGCCAACATGTGAACAAACTAGAGAGAGGCACCCAATGGATGTATGCTTTCCGGGGAGCGCAGTTCCCAAGGCTGCCACTCTAAGGCAGAAGAGTCAATTAGCTCAACCCAGTCAACCCAGAGCATTGTGTGATCCTACCTGGTCGTTGTTTTAAGTCACTACATTTTGGATCATTTGTTGCTCAACAGTCCATAACTGAGAAACCCAGAGATGACGGGTTTGTTAAGATTTCTGAAGGCAGAGAATGTGTTTTCCTAATTATAAAGGGTAGTGTATGGCCAAGATGTCAATTTCCAGTGAAAGCTGGATCTGATTGGTGATTTATTTAATGTTAAAGCCAAAGGAGTCCTAGCAGAGTGCCTGTCCCAACCTTCACTTCACAGGCTGGTGGATCTTTGTCCCAGTGTCACCTGGCCAGCCCTGTCCTCATTCTGGCATTAAGAAGCTGTTCTTTCCCTGGTTGACCTTCTCAAACTCTCTTTGTAATATGAATTGCAGGGCTAGGTGTGTAGCTCAGTAGTAGAAGATGCATGATGAGAAATGTTACCTATATATCTTCTCCCTTCCCCACAACCTGCCAGCAACTCCTGGATTCTCTTTAAGTCTTGGTCCCCAGCATCACAAAATTGCCCATGTTCCTTATTCCTCTTTTACATGAAGGAAGGCTGAGAAAAGAGGGTACCCAGGGCCCACGGCTGCCTCCCCTCTGCTGGCTTCCCTGGCTGCTCTGCTTCTCTGGCTTTTCAGTTGGGATTCCCATTTTAGCAACATCCCAAATGTCTCTGCCAATTTTAGAGATGCCATAGAGTCCTCGGAACTCAATACGGAAATCGATCCACTTTTACTTTAATATGCCTCCATTATCAGGGCAGGAAGGAAGGTGTTAAGGGGAGAATGGAAGCCTCTTAACAGGGGGACATGTGGACACAGGAGCCCCACCTTCCAGCTGTGCACTTGATGAGCCTGTCTTGATATTAGTGCACAGCTGCAAGAGGCCTGGTGCTAGCTGGGTGTGGTGACAGGGGCCTGTAGACACAGTATTCTGGGAGGTTGAGGCAGGGGGATTCCAAGTTTGAGGCTGGCCAGAGTAACTTAGCAACAGTCTCAAAATAAAAAAATAAAAATGGGCTGGAGATGTAGCTCAATGTAAAGGCCCTGGGTTTAATCTGTATTAAAGAAAGAAGAAGAGAGAAGCTTGATACTCCAAACCAAATTCTGTTTTCCCTGGCACCTTTGCTGTGGTTCTTCGTGCAACACTCTGAGGCTGAGATTTGTGATCAGTTTGAGCCTGTCGAGCGATCCCTTCTTCAGGCTTCCTGGCCACGGAGGAGTGAGGAAGTAGGACCGGTATAAGTGAACCGAGCCCCAGTCACAGCAGGGCCTCTGCAGGGCCCTCCAGTCCTCAGTGTCTACCATGGCCCTTCAGCACTGTTGCTCCCTGGCAAAAGTCCAGACCTTTCATTACTACGCCCCACTTTAGTAGTGACAGGACCAAGGGGGTTTCCCAGACAGAGGACTTTCAGTATGAACCTGGGACAGCTGGGTGAACCAGGCTGAGTGGGTCACTCACTGACCACCATTCCTGGGAAGTGGTCAGTCCCTAGAGATGACATGAGCTCTTCTGCACAGAACTGGCATGGCCAGCACTCCTGACAACTGAACTGATGAGCTTCTTAGCCCCGAAGGAGAAGCTAGCTGCCTCCTTGGTGGCAGCCTCCTTGGTGACTTCTTTCTGGGCATTAGGGATATGGTGGCTCCTTCAGTCTAGAGTGTGTGGGGAAGGGGAGAGAAATTAGGACTAAGCTCAGCACTGAAGGCAAAAGCTCACTTAATAAAACAGCCTGTGGCATTCACCGGAGGAGGTCTGCAGGCTGTTCTGACTGCTGGCTTTTTGATGGAGCACCAGGGCAGTGGTCGCTTTGCATTGTGTAGTTAGATCTTCACCGTGGTGCCATGAACAAGGTGCTAACTCTGTGCTAACCCTGCAGGTGCTCAGGGGATGGACAGGGATTCCAGAGCCCAGGATCTGTCTCCCACAAGAGCAAGGCCGTCACCTCAGATGGCAGGGAGATGGCCCGTGCCATGTCGACTGCCTCCTTGTCTCTCTCCTCTTTCTCTTCCCTTCTGCTTTTCTTCCTTCCCCTTTCCTTAGCACAAAACTGTGGACTCTCAGCTAATGTGTGGATGGGATGCAGCCTCCTCACGGGAACCAGACCCAGACTCTGGGTCCTTTTCTTCTGTCACGCACTAGGTGAACCCTTGCCAAAATCCCCAAGACATACTTGGGTCTCCAGTTCCTGAAGCCTGGCCTCTGTGTCCCTGTAATTTTAGCCTTTTGCAGGCCACGCTGCCATGTACACCAACGTGATCAGAGGGTACCAAGAACAGGCCCACTACCCCGTGAATGAATGAATGGATGGATGGCTGTCTTACAGGGTTGGGGGGGGCAGTCCCTGGGAAAGAACTCTGTGAATGGGCACTAGAGGAATAAATGTCCCCTCTTCATCATGGCTCAGGACAAGGGAGGAAATGGTAAAATTCCTCAGCACCATCTTCCTTACAGGCTGAGGTTGAGAGAGTTGAAACCCAGAACCAAGTCTCCTTCTCTTAGTTCTGTCTTCATGTCCTCTGAGGGGACAGAGGCACAGGAAGTGGCAGATGCCAGTCCAAGGTGCCTCTGAGTCATGATTAAGAGGCAGCCCAATCTAGTGTAGTGGCTCACACTTCTAATCCCAGCCCGGGAGGCTGAGGCAGGAGGCTTATGAGTTTGAGGGCAGCCTTGGCAACTTAGCGAGACTGTGTCAAAATAAAAAGTGAAAACAGGGCTGGGGGGTGTATCTTAATGCACAGGCCCCGTGTTTACTCCCCAGTACTGGACAGAAAGAGAGAGAAACAAAGAAAGGAGGGGCAGAAGGAGGGGGAGCCCAGCCCCCCTGCTCGCCTGAGCTCCCCTGCCTGGCCCTGTGGAGCGGGCTGCTGTGTAAAGGGTCTGCCCCTTGCCTCTCGGCCCCTGCATCTAACAGGGTGAGTTTCCTCCAAGCACAAGTTCTGCACACAGGCCTGGTGGGGGAGGGGCATAAACCAAGTTTATTAACCTACTGAAAGGCAAGTAGCCGGGGACCGGGGCTGTGGCACTAGGAAGATCCAGTCAAACACCACTGCATTTGTTTATTTTTTAAAAGTTTCTGACCGAATGTATATTTCTAAATGTTTAGAGATTGGCAGCCCTGGAAAATGAAGTTTATTTATCCACCAGATACACATCATATAAACAGCTGCAAAAGGCCTCGCCTCCCATGTGGCCGAGGCTCTCAGTGCTGATCTGCAGCAACTCCGTGATGGCTGGGTTTCCTTGTGTGCTCTGCCTGCAGCCAGGCCTTGGGGTGAACCTTTAGGAGGTGGGTAGTGGGCTCTGGTCCCTGGGAGGGGTTGGGACCAAACTTCTAGTTGCGGTAGGCATGGCTTGCCGAACCTTCTCTGGCAGCTTCAGATAATTTCATTGATTTGTTGACTCAACAATTTTTTTTTTTTTTGTACTGAGGATTGAACTCATGACCTTGCTCTTGCCAGGCAGGCACTTATGCCACTGAGCTAAATTTTGGGCCCCCATTTTTTTTTTTAACAGTACTGGGGATTGAACCTAGGCCCTTCACAATGAGCCACATCCCCTGCCCTTTTAAAATTTTTTCTTTGTTATTTTGAGACAGACTTGCTAAGCCTTAGGTTAACTAGGTTGGGTTTAAAGTTGCAATCCTCCTGCCTCAGCCTCCCACAGTATTAGGATTGTAGGCCTATGCCACTATGCCTGGATCAAATCATTATTGATTGTTCCTGGGTCATGCATTAGACTCTGGTGATGCCAAGTTGATCAGGCAGGACCCTGGGAGGCCCTTCTTTCCTGGGGGTGGGATGGGTAAGCAAGGCATCTCTGCTAAGCACAGCCCTGCCAATACCTCAATACAAGCAGGAGCAATGTGTGAAGGGGCCTGCCTGTGTCTTCTGGTCTCCAAGCAGGGACAGCTGTTCCTCATCGTCCTCTACCTCTGTTCCCATGAGTGCCTGGAAAAGTGAGTTCAAGATGCTTCCGGAAATGAGGAGCGGTCAGGATGCTAAAATGCTTGGAAGTTTTTCCCTGCTCTCCACTAAACTCTGCTTGTGGCTGGGGACTAATCTGTGTCCATATGTGTTCTAATTTATTAAATGCGGACATCTGAAATCCACGGAGCCAGGTCTCTGGACTGCTGGTGGGATGGAGCAAGCCTTTCCTGCTCTGCCTCCAAGCAGGCCGATATCGTGACAGTGGACAAACAAGGGTGGGAAGCAGGTGCTGCCCAGCACCCCATATGCCATGCAGACCCCAAAGAGTGAGGGGCCCTGGGAGGCTAATTTGGTGAGAGGGTTCAGATTGACTGTTTTTCTTCCTCGGAAGAGCAGTTCACGTTTACAAGATCAGTTGTTATTAGACCCAGCGAGGCAGAGGGTACCATTTCTTGCCTGGAAATTCTTCCTCAGAACCTTCCAGCCCTCAAACCTTGTTCCCCTGCTCTACCTGTCCTAACAGACAGGTTCTTTCTCCAGCTAGCTGAGTACCAGGATTTCAAGGGTGGCCCCAGCTCCCCATCCTCTATCTTTCCCTGGTCAGCGCTGCTAGTGGGTTCAGGACCCGGGGCAGGAGGGGAGGGCGACCTGTCAGAGGAGCAGGATGTGGAAAAGGGCCAAAGTGTGGCCAAAGTGCTCAGGAGAAGGGCGGGCAGCATCCAAGGGCGGCAGCTAGGGGGAAGGGCTGGCGGTGAAACTGGGCTCAAGATGAGTCAGGGACAGCCAGGAAGGAAGGCCAGGGGGAGGAGCACTTTCTCTATCCCTTGTCACAGTCATTTGTTATCCTGGTCTCTACCTGCAGGGGCCCAGAGGGAACTCGTCTTGGGCACTGCCAACTGCTACTGTTTATGCCAGCCAGCAGTCATACCCTGTGCTAAGTGCTTTTACAGTGTCTTGAGTTGAGTTGTGAAGTCTTGTTTCCCAGTATCCTATGTGGAAATACAATCTTTACAGATGTCATCAAGTTAGGTTCATTAAAGTCAGTCCTACGTCAACATGACCAGTGTCTTTATATGAGGAGGGAAGTCGGTCATGGATTCATAGACAGTGTGTCTTATGATGTGATGCAGTGACGAAGTACTGCTGCTGCAGCAAGCCTGGGGGTAATTAGGACAGCCAGGGAATGCCCAGGATGGCCAGGGAATGCCCAGGATGGCCTACTACCACCAGGGGCTGGAATCAGAGAGCAAGGGGTCCCCTCTAAGCACAGCCCTGCCAACATCTTGGTCTGAGACTTCCAGCATCCAGAACTGTGAGACAGTAAGTCCCTGCAGTTGAAAGCCAATTGACTTGTGTTACTGTTACAATAGCACAAGAAAATAATGGCACTTTGTCTCCCCTGCAGTACCATTACCCACCAGTGGGAGGCGAAACAGAGACTCCCTATAAATGTCCTTGCAGAAATCCACAGAATCTGGTAATGTGGACTTCGTAGACAGGAAATTAGAGTTTCTTTAAAACACAGAGATTATTTGGATGGAACCATCTAATCACCTGAGTTTTCACATTTGACAAATTTTTCCAGCTGGAGCAGTAGAGATGCAGCAGATGGAGAGAGATGCTGGAGACACATGTAAGGGACTTGGGTGTCACTTCTAGTTTCCAACCCAGAGGAATCTGTTGAGAGGCTCCCCATGGGCCCTCTGCAAGGAAGAGGCACCTGGGTTCTACAGCACCGGAGTGGAATCAAGTAACAGCCCACTGAGAACGGAGGCAGATCCTTCCCCAGGGCTCCTGTGAGAAATGGAGGAAGCCCTGGTGACCACTGCCTGTAGAGCTGTGAGATAGTGCTTGTGCAGCTTCAAGTGTGTGGCAATTTTTCACAACAGCCACAGAAGCTAGTATGCCATCTACAGAACCGATGCCACAACTGAGGCACAGCAGAGGGCTGAGGTGACATCACCAAATTTCAGAGAGCTGGTCAGCAGAGGCACTGCCACAGGAACTCAGGTATGCCTGAAGCCTTATCTGAAGTCCAGTGCTAAGGAACTGACGGCAGAGGTGTGCAACACGTAAACCGAGTCTGTAGAAGAAGGGGCCCTGGACGTGAAGTGGCTGGGAGCTGGTAGAAAGGAAAGCAGATCTGGACAGGGGAAATCTGTGACCCTTTGGGCTGGGTTGGGGGTGATGCCAACAGCAGAGGGCTGATGCTGGGCGGGGTGGGGTACTAGTACTAAGCAGACTCCGAGGTGAATAGCCAGACAGAGTAGCAGGGCCTGGCATTGGGAAACAGCCAGAAAAAGAGGGCTGGGGTGGTCGCATTTGTTGCAGGAATTCATCTGCATCTGTCTCGGGTAAGGTCTCTGTTTTGCCCCTTACCTCCCCGTAGGATGGCAGATGGGGCCACGCAGCCACAGTGACAAGAGGGCTGCATTCTCAGGCTCTCTGGGCCCCACACTAACCCTGGGCAGGAAGGCGGAAAGCAGGAAAGCCAATAATACATGATTCCCTGGCGACATGGTCTCCAGGCTCTGAGGAGGCCAGGCCTCCTCTTGAGAGGGACCAGAGATGGCTGGGAAAGGTAGAGATTGCTTTGTCTGGCTCTTGGTGGAACTGTCAAGTGTCTTAAATGGTGGGGCTCCCTGGTTCCATCATTGTGGCAAGAACCAAGCACAGCTTGGTTTTCACATACACACCTGACCATGTGCGGTTCAGTACTGATTTAGCAGGAAATACCCATTTGTGATAGATGATTATAATCATCACCAAGTAGCAAAGTACCTCTATTGGTACATAAATCAATCACTTCAAAAACTGTTCCAGGCTGCCAAACAGTGGGCCTGGTAATCAGCCCCAAGAAACACATTAGAGATTTTCCTGTGAAGCTGACCCCTCTTGGGCTTCCAGTCCACTTTGGTTCCTACTCAACACAGAGTAACCATTCAGAATTCAGCGTATTCAATCTGAATTTTAATCAAATGATTAATAATTTTTAATGTACACATATCCCACGCAATATTTGCTCATGCAATATTGGTGACAAATTTGTATTAAAAACATGCCATTTAGCTAACATTCAAATTTCACTGAGTGTCCTCCTATACTTTTCATCAGTTAAATTTGGCAGTAAGACCCAAAGTGTCCTGAGTAGTATCTTGCCTTATTTGGAGATGATGCGGCTAAACATTGTCATTGTTGTTGTTTTGAAACATATAGAGTGTTTTTACAAAGAAAGTAAATAGATTCTTGGTTCACAGTAAGTAGAACAAGTAGGAATTTAAAGCAAATGATGTCTCAGTTGGATAAAATGAAGAACCAGATGGAATGATTTTTTTCGTTGATGTTGAGGGAAAGGAGAAGATGATCAAGCACTCCGCCTGTGGTGGATTAACTAGTGGGCAGCCTGAGTGGGAGTGCCCAGCTGAACCAAGGCAGCATGGTGCTGAGTGGGGAAGGGCTCCTGGGGATCGCTGCCAACAGCATAAATGAACTGGAGGGGAAGATGGATATTGTTGATTCCCTTGGAGAAGCTTGCCACAGCTGGTTTTCCTGATACCAGCTCCACCGTGCTTGAGGTCAGGTGAGCTTGGGACCTTGCTGTCACCAAGGATGGCCGCAGATCTCTTCCAGGAAGCTCTGATCTTCACGTTGGGTGTCGCTTCCTGGCTCCAGTGCGGCTCCCTCAACCTGCAGGCATAGATCGCACATCCTGCTGATGCAGACTTTCTAGCTTCCAGCGTTTGGTCTTTGGGCCTTGCCAGGGCAGAACCTTGATACAAACTTGCATGAGACATTACCATGGGATCTAGGCCCTCAGCTGGATTTTTTTTTTAAGTTGGATTCTTTGGGTCTCCAGTGCTTGACAGATCTCTTGCACTTCTCTGCATTTGACTTTTTTTGGGTGAATATTATGAAATAATCCTGTAAATTATGTGTCCTGTATTAAATCTATTCCCTTGCAAACCCTGACTACATTACTGCCCTAGGTGCGCTTTCAAAATCCATACTATTTGAATCAAGTTGAGGATGGTTACAGCTAATATTCTCAGCCTACAAATAAAGGCACAGAGGCTCAGGAGAGCTGGATAAATTGCTCAAGTCACACAGCAAGCATGTGTAGTAGGAGGTAAGGCCAGGGTTAGAAGAGGATTCTGGGAGGGAGGTCCAAATGACCCTAGTAATGCCAGGCAACACATACTGATCATGCATAAAGCATGCCCTTTACCCGATGTAGTCCTTTCAATCCACACTGAATGCTAAGAAGGTATTATAGTCACCCCTTGGTATCTTTGGGAGATTGTTTCCATACTTCTCACTGATACCAAAATGTGTAGGTCTTCAAGTCCTCCATATAAAATGGAATAGAATTTGCATATAACCCGTCACATCCTCCCCTAAACTTCAAATCTTCTCTCATTAGCTATAATACCTTACTCAATGTAAATGTGATATAAATATTATTTATCATGTATTGTTTAGAGAATAATGACACCCAAAGTCTGTGCATGCTCAGTGCCAATTCAATTTTTCCCCAAATATTTCTGGTCCTCAGTTGTTTGAATCTGTGAATACAGATCCTGTTGCCATGGAAAGCTGACTATACTTCATTATACAGTAAGAATGTGGCAAGAACGGGCAGACACAGGGCCAATAGCAGGTGACTACAACCTGCAGAACCATGGTCCCACTGAAAAAGGAGCCAACATCTAAAAATGCAACAACTGTCATCATCTGGATAGAATGGCCAGCTTCTCGGTGAAAATGAGGACAGGGCCCATGAGTTCACTCAGTCGCTGAAGCCTCTGCCTGCCCTGAACTTGTCCTTGTCTTACTCAGAGGACAGTGACAGCTTCAGGGTAAGGCCAGCTCCAATGCCAGGCTCTCTTCTCATGCCTGGAACTTGGCTGAGCTCCCTCTCCATAGCCCGTTTGTCACATGGGGTCACACAGTACTGCCTGACAGGGCCCTTGTGATTGAAATGTGATAATCCATGAAAGGCCATGATCTTGGATTGCTTGGAACATAGCACCTAATAAACGTCCCCCAGCAAGCGTCCACATTGTGCTAAAAGTGTTGTCACCGTGGTTCTGCACATAGAAGCCATCAAAGCTCCAAGTGACCCAATGAAACAGCAGAGCAGACATTCCCCAACTCTGGGCCGGGCAATTAGCACAGGAGAGACTGGAAGCAGAAATACCAGGATCCTAAAGGTCCCTGTCTCGGTCCAGCGGTCATTAACTGTGGGGAGCGGAAGCTGGCTTAAGGCAGGGATGTAGAGGTCGTTCTCCACCTTGCTGATCCACGTGGTGAGATGCCACCGCTAGCCGGAAGTGTGGGGCAAGATCACCCTGTGGACAGAGGAAGCCGGCGGCCGTGACCTGCCAGGTTGTCGCCACCTCAGGCACCTGCAGGATCCATACTATTTGAATCAAATTGAGGATGGTTGCATCTAATATTCTCAGCCTACAAATAAAGACAGCCGTCGGGGTAAGACAGGCCAGCTGTGCTGGGGCAAGCTTCTGGATTCCTGCTGCAGACACACCTGGGCACCTGTCGCTCACTACCTGCACAGGAGGAGCGGGAGTCGGGCTCCTTCCTTCACGCAGACCCTGAGCGATCAGACCCGCCAGCGCCGCCCCCTGTGCCCGCGCAGACGCCCACGGCCACACGAGGGCGCCGGCGCCCGCCGTGCTCGGCGCGCAGAGCCAGGGGAACAAAGGAGCCCCGCCAGGTAGGCCGCGCTCACCGTTTTCTTCCCTTTGGATCATTTAAGGGAAACTTGTTTTCGTGCTTGGGCAAAGTAGACACATACCTTTGGGAAAACAGCGTGACAAAAATGCAGTGGAAAGGCGGGAGGAATGAGGAAGCCAGGTTATTGCGAGCAAAGGTAACTTCCCACAGCGAAGTCAGCCCCAAATGGCTTTTCCTTGTTGACTTCTACATAGGTATCATTGACTATGTGCAAAGCCCCATGTGCATCTACTTCTTTTATTCCCTGGTTAGGAAATCCGCAGGGGCTAAGTTGCAGTCCTCATGAGTCCTAAGAACCTATTCCCCACCTGCGGGGTGCAGCACAGTTCCCTAAACTGCCTGAGCTGGCCAGGCAGAGCAAGCTCTGCGAGCACAGAGTGCAGAGGCCGACCGTGCTTTCCTGGCTGCGGTAACTCAGTGGTCCCCAGTGAATGTCTTACTCCCAAGGGCGTGAACAACTGGTTCCCCCACAGGGCTCACAGCCCAGATCCCAGGGGGTGAGTTTCCAGGGTCCTGAGGGAGTAGACATCCTCACAGACAGGAATTTAGGGTCTACAGAAAGTCTCTCTGAGACCAGAGGTGGTTTACAGGAGCCCCAGGTTCTGGAGCAGTTACCACAGGCCAAGTCACTTAACTCAGCAGTTAAGTACTGGGTTTGTCAAATGAGACCTATCCTGTGTTCCTTCCTGCTGGTCGCTGGCATGCTGAGGAGTAGAGTTCTTGTCCCTGAACCCCAAAGGCAGTCTGCTAGGAGGTGTTGTTGGGGTGGAGGTGGTCCCCATTTATGGTGGATGGGGTGATGGAAGGGCATTGAGTCTTGCAGCCAAGAAACGCCATACCATAAATTGATCTTAAACGGCAAAGGGCCAGGAGTAGAGGGCTTTTCCAGTAGCTACTAGTTACCACTGGAGAGAAATCAACAGCAGCATTCCTAGACTACAGTTTCAAAATATTTTAAAATGGGCGTTGACTTCCTGTAATATGAGGTTGGCTTTTGGTGATGGGCAAGTGACAACTTCTCAGGTTTTTTGAACCTGACAGGGAAGGTAGGGAATGTTTAGAGATGGTCCAGAAATCACAGATATGTTTCTCTTCCTCTTCTTCTCATCCTCTTCCTCTTCCTCCTCCTCCTCCCTCTACTTATGGTACTGGGAATTAAGCCCAGAGCTTTCACACTGAGCTACAACCTCAGCCTTTTCTTTCTTTTTTTTTAATTGTGAGACAATATCTTATTGCTAAATTACCCAGGCTAGGCTCAGATCTGTGATCCTGCTGCTTTAGCCTCTTAGTTACTGTACTTTCTTTGTTGTTAACAAAAAATACCTGACACGCACAAGTTAAAGGAGGAAAGGTTTATTTTAGCTCATAGTTTTTAGGTGTTTCAGACTATAGTCAGCTGGTTTCAAAGCAAGGGGGCGTGGCAGAGAAGAGAACATTCATGGTATGGCAGGTAGGAAGTGGTGTCTTCCCCCTTCTTTCCCTTTTTATTCTACCAGGCTACAAGACTATTGGTTGGTAACATTCGCACCCAGGGTGAGTCTTGAAAGGACAGTGCAAGAAGCACTGTATAATGTTCACTGTACAGTGCCAAGAGTAACATTTTTGGCTTTATCTATGAGTTTGTGCCCTTTTTCCTGAGCCACTTGAAAAGTATAGTACAAACATCAAGCCATTCAGGCCCTAAAACTATGCTGCTCGGCACATGGAACTTTTCCTGCAAAACCGAGCTCCCCTCATCTTACCTGAGTAAATTATCAGCCACCTCTAATGGTATCTCGTTTCCCAAACATATCAAAATTTTCCCATTAATCCCCACACACTATCTTTTATAATTTCATAGTAGCTTTTATTTCTTGTACCCAGAAGGCAACCAGCTTTCCCAAGTTATCTCTCCAACGCATTTGGAACAGTAGACCAATGGCAAATGTGTGAAGGATTTCTGGGTTAACTTCCCAAACACAAGCCTTAGCCATTTTAAGAATTTCTCATTCCCATTTTTATATATAAAAAAAAATCATATCCAATGAGTCACAAACTGGTCCTTAATTCTTCTCCTATTTTGAAAGCTATGTGAATTCAACTAATGGAACTACAGGTGTGTGAAAGAGATGAAAAGCCTCCTATGTGCTTGATGACACACTTGAACTTGAAACCTCAGAAACATTGATAGCAACACTGTGCCCCACATGAATCTATAGAGCATGTAAAGGAAAAGACGTGGACTGGCTCCATGGTGGTGGGTGATTATTCTCTGGAAATAGGAGCATTTTGGAAACTGATGAATTCTACTCAAACTTTCTAGGTTCTCTCAAGAACACAACCTCCTTGAAAGAGCCCAGTCACCTGACATAACAGGGCATCACTTGGCGTGGCTGACTTCACAATCTCTGGGTTTCCTTTGCGCTTCGTTACTCTTGGTTAGGTCTTTTTATGAAGAATTTCCAGGCCACTTAAACCTCACAGAAATCTGGAACTGGGGCAGAGCAGGCATTGTGGCAATTTTAATTTAGATATTCCTCATAGTTTTAAAGAAGCTCTGTGCTATCCTGGAGTACTTGCCTAGGATTTTATGTTCAATCTCTAGAATGACAAACAAACTGATAAACAAAAGAACAATCAAATTAAAAAAAAAATCCTAGCTCTTTCTTGGGACCAAATGTGTCCCCCAGGGTGGAAAGTGTTTACCACAAGGCATCGTCCCCCTCTCCTGCTGCTTGAGAGCAGGGGATGCAGACAAGCAACTCTTAAGTGTACCTGTCTTCCCTGGACATCTCATCTAGGTGGGGCTTGCCAGGCTGATCAGCTGGGCTGGGGTGCGGCGGGGTGTGTATATCACCAGTGACAGCTCCAGCCTGTGTGAACACCAGCTTCACAATAACAATAAATATATCACCATTAATAGCAGCACAATGCTGTCACAGTGCTAGCAGGGTCTCCATTGATTCACCTCCCCCACCCCTCGGTCTCTGGAGGTAGAAGTGGGATAGTCACGTGCAGTGGTGGTAACTCTCATGGACAACACACGGCCTCTCCAATGCGCTGGAGAGATTCTCCAAACCTAGAGTGGAGCATCTGAATCAAAATGTCCAAGTATCCCTGTCCTACGTCATTCATGCTTTTCGCGATGCCATGCGATATCCTGGCACAGTAACCAAGGATGTCTTACCATAGCAACTATGGCTATCTTTGCAGCTAAAAAAATGGAAGACTTTGGGAATGGAAGTCATCAGCTGCAGGTCACATGGCGACAGAGTGAAGAGTGCTGCCCTGGAGCCTGTCCATTCACAAGCAGAAGACGTGCATGGGGAGGCCAGCTTTCCCAACACGCAGTCCCTGGGGAAGCCTTGGCTTCGAGACTGAGTCCGGTCCTAAGTTTAGTATCAAGGATGCTATGTGGTAGTGGGGTCACTGATTAGTTAAAGGCCACAAGCTCCCTTGACGATGGATGGGAGATGCCAAGGATCCAGCCTTCCCTCATCCCAGAGTCAGTAGCCATCGTCCTCCTTAGGCCGCTCTGTGCCCCTGCTTTTGGGTGCTGCTTCATGCTTTGGCCATTATTCTTATTAGTTGTAGCAGTAACGGGGTGCTGAGGATTGAACTCAGGGCTTTTTTTTTTTTTTTTTGGTCTTTTTGAGACAGGGTCTCACTATGCAGTTCAGGCTGGCCTTGGGCTCATTTGTAGCCCAGGCTGGTCTCCAACTTGCAACCATCCTCCTGTCTCAGCCTCTCGAGTGCTGGGATGATAAGAGGGCACCACCACACCAAGCTATGAACTCAAGGCCTTTGTACTGAGCTACACCCCCAGACTTATTTATATATTAATGAGTTAATTTTTTGAGGCAGGGTTGCTTAGTTGCTACATTGTCCTGACTGGGCTCAAACTTGCCACCCTTCCCAGGACATTATTGAGATGTTACTTAAAGAATGAAATCCAAGCTGGACTTGGTGGCTCAGCCTGTAATACCAGCACGTGGGAGGCTGAGGCAGGAGGATCATTGCGAGTTCAAGACCAGCCTGGACTACAAAGTGAGCTCAAGGCCAGCCTGAACTACATAGCGAGACCCTGCCTCAAAAAGACAAAGAAGAAGAAGAAGAAGAAGAAGAAGAAGAAGAAGAAGAAGAAGAAGAAGAAGAAGAAGAAGAAGAAGAAGGAGAAAGAATGAAATCCAATTTTGCAGAACAGCTGAGATCCACACCAGAAGAGCTCAAAGCACAAACTTGTTCTGGTTTTATTCGTCTTTCGAGGGGTGGTGGTAAAGGAATAGTCACCCGTTAGAACACAAATTGTTAAGAGGAAATGCTTCATCTCACGGGAGAGAGGCTGCCACAGAAGAAACCCTTTCCTCTTCCCATCTCCAGTGGGTTAAGGGTGTAATTTGTTTCTGGACATGAGTGGGGTGTCCGAATTCTGGTATCCTCATTTTTCTCCTTTCCAATTGATGTGTCATTACTAGTGTGAAAATAAAAAAAGGGGGTTTTGAAAAAAAAAGGGTGACTACTCAAGACATTTTGTAAAGAGGAGAAAATTGTGAAGAAAAGGACCTCAGTAGGGGGTGCAGGGCGGTGAATGTGGCCTTGTCTGGTGCTTCTTTCAGTTGAAACCTGGTGCTGGCGGTCCGTTCAGTTCAAACTGTCACCTTTAGTTCTTGCGGGCTTTTCTGCCCTTGCCCCAGAACCTCAGCAGATTGGAGCTTATTTACCTATTCACACTCGGCCGTGGAGCCTCATTAATAGGCTTATTAGCAACACCATTCACAGGAGGCCATTGACAAAAGCGGTTCCAGCCACTTGAAGAGGGAAGGGGGGAGGAAAAAAAAACTGTAAAGAGATTATTTTCTCATTCAAAAGCTTCTGGTGTGAAAGCTTTCCTGGATTGACTGGGGTCACTTGAAGCCTAAATATGATGCCAGAATTGATTTTTCAAAAAATTCCAAACATGCTTTTGAGTGTCTCAAAACCGAAGAGTTCGGGCTTGCAGGGTTGGCTCCCTTAAAAATGAGCTCTCTTAAGGGGGTCAGGGGCTTTGGAAGGGTTGCTGTCTTTTCATCCGTATAAAGAACAAATTCCACAAATGGTGTCTGGACATTAAAGTAGGTGTTCTTACTTGTCATTTTCAGTGGAAGGCTTCCTTTCCATTCAGCCCACATAAAGCTGGGGATGAATGGGGACAGGGACTGCTTCCTGCAGCAGTAATTTATGTGAGAATGTGTTAAGGGCATTTTCCATGGCTGATGGATCTGTGCAGGATGGATGGGAAGGACCCGTCCTGAGACTCTCTGGTTGCCTACTGGCAGGGATATAAAGATGTAAGTGCCAGCTCAGAGCAGGCAGCCTTTGGCCACATCTCTTTTGTGGTCCCAGGTCTGGCCTGGGCAACCCCAGTAGGAGTGGCTGGCAGAGTGTACCTGACTGAGGTGTCTGCTAATTAAAAGGGTCTGGAACTGATTCTGGGTAGAAGATTTTACCCATCCCACTACACACATAGACTGATAAGTGTGCTTGAGAATCAGACTATTATCTTAGGGGTCAGATTTCCAAGCTATAATTTCATGGCTATTTGCCTAAGGCATTAAAATGGGTGTGTTATTCCTGACTTTCCAGCAATTTGCATAATAGTTTTCCAGACTCTATGGTGCATAAAAATGATTTTCTAATCAGGTGGTGCCCTGAGAAATTTTCAGTGAGTGGTAAGAAGTATGCATTGTTAGTGACCCAGGTGCAACTGCCCCGCCCAATGCAGGACAAGCAGATTTTCTGGGCTGAGTTTGTTCCCCCTGCTCCATCTGTCTTCAGGTGTCAGAAGGATTCTAAACTACTTCTGGGTTTAGTGACCTTTCCTAAAGAAAAATAATTGTTTTGAATTTAGGCGCAACTGCTCAGGAGGTAGATGAGGAGGGAAAGAGTTTTAAAAAAGACATTAGTGAAAAAGGCAATTAAAAAATGTGAACTTTAATGGATTACAGCCTGGCATTTAGTTTTGCATTATGTTTTGCAGTTGAGTAATCTAAGATGCAGAAGAGGAACTGATTTGCTCAAGGTCATACAGCTGTTCATGGTGGATTTGAGTTTTACTCCTCCAGCCCTTCTTTTTTCTTGCATTGCTTGGGTGGACCCCTGGGTCTCATGCATGCTAGGCAAGCCCTCCAACCTGAGCTACATACCCCCAGCCACTCTATAGAGGTTTTTGTTGTCTTTTTTTTTTTTTTTTTGGTGGTAGTGGGAATCCAGGCCTTTGCATTGAGCCGCATTCCCCTAGGCCTTTTTTATTTCTTATTTTGAGGCAGGTCTTGCTAGGTTCCTAAGTCTGGGCTGGAACTTGTCATTCTTCTTCCTCAGCCTTCCTGAGAGGTGGGATGACAGGTGTGTGCCAGCATGCCTGGCTGAGTCTTTTCAGTTTTTTTAGTGATACAAATATATATGACTAAAAAAACCATGTGTGTTGAAGATTTTAGCTTTTTCTAAGAGAGCAATATTCAAAGTCAGGCGGTTGCACCCAGGCATATAACGCTGGCAAACTACTTAACCTCTTTGATCAGAAACTGGGAATATTACTCTGCAAGGGAGCTGTGCGAATTTTGTGCAATTACCTATTCAATGTGTCCTCCTCGTAGAAGGGCCTCTATACATTTTCGCGTTTTTGTCTCATTTTTATTATTTAGAAGGACTGAAAAAATGACAACATCATCCTACAAATATTTCGAAGTTTATTCCTTTCCTCCAAAAGCTTCGGTCGCATTGCATATCTTCCCCTAGTTCCATGGAAGCATATTTCAAGGCCTCTTTAGGGGGAAGCGCGTTCTGTCATTTGTTTCCTAACTTTTTTGACATAAAACATCGAAACACAACCACTCTGCAAACCGCGGGCCAGCCTCACTCGCAGGGGAAGGGAGGGGGAGGCAGCGCGGGGCGAGCACCGGGCCATTTTCGGAGGAGACCGCGGCGCCCTTCCACCTCCACTGTGCCGGGGCCCTCGCCTCCCGGACGGTGTCTCCAGCAGCTCCAAGACGTCGCGAGCGGCGCGGGGTTCCAGGCGCGCTGCGCTGATTGGCAGAGCGGGCGCCGCCGTCCAGGAAACGGCTCGGATTTCAGCGGGGGCGTGACCCGCCCGAGGAGGCGGCGGCGGCGGCCGCGAGAGCGCCTCGGAGAGCCGAGCGGGCGGGTGGCGGGTGCGCAGCGGCGGGGGAGCGAGTGCGCGCGGCCGCCACAAAGCTCGGGCGCCGCGGGGCTGCCTGCGCCGTACCTGGCCCGGCGCGGCGACTCCTCTCCGGGCTGGCGGGGGTCGACCGCGAGCCCCGGGGCCCCGAGGCCGCAGCTCTCCAGCGCCCTGGGAGCGTTCGCAACTTGCGAGCAAAGTTTGGAGGAGGAAGCGCCGAGCCTGAGTTCTTTCTTCCTCTCGCTCCCCAAATCCGAGAGCAGCCCGCGGCGTCATGCCCACGCGCCCCCGCAGCCTGGGGTGCATGTGAAGCCTCGGAGTCTTTGCGCCGGCCAGGATCCAAGGACCAATTTCTTTTTGGAGTCCTTCCCCGAGCTCGTCGCTTGCTCCATCGCGACCCACTCCGGGCTCTGGGACAGCGTAGATCGCGGAGGAGCGTTGCCATTCAAGGTAATCGCAGAGCTGGACTCCTCCGGGAGCTTCGCCAGCGGGAAGGTGGGCGCCGTGGGAGCCCCGCGCGCAAGGCGCACTGTCTCCTGAGTGCAGGGTGCTGGAGATCTGGCATTGTAGGGGGGCTCTTTCTGCCATCCTCGGAGTAATAGATGATGGGAGAGGTGGGTACGTGCTGATGCCCGGCGTTTGGGGAGTTCTGCCACTAACACCCTATTCAGATGCTGACATCTGCCTGTACTGATGACACCCCCCCTGTCAAACTCCACTTGGCCCCAACCTACCAGCTGGGCGCGTTCCTCCCATCCAGGGGCGGTGTGTGGGTGGCACAGCCCGGCAGGCCGGGGCTCCGGAGGGGCATCTTCGGGTACTTCATCTCCGGGCTCGAGGAGCGTCCGCCCTGTCTCATCCCGGCCCCGGGGGGCCCCTTTCCTGAGAAGGAGACGCTGGGGGTGGGGCCGGCGACTTTTCCCGAGGGGGTGGCTATTGCTAGGCTTAGTACCTTTGGGGAGGCAGCGGCTCGGTTCTGGATTTCGGTACCGGGTGCCGGTCGATCGCAGGCGCCGTCGGGAGCGCACAGCGAGCCTGGGGCTAGGGGGCGAGCTGGACCGACTTTTTCTTGTTCGCCTGCCTGTTCTGCTCTGAGCCGCTCAGAGATGTCGAAAGCGCAGACGAGTTCTAACTTGCGCGCTCATTCTTTCAGGGCCCGGGCCGCGTCGGGAATCGGCCGAGGGCCTTGCGTGGCGCTAAGCTCCGACACTCGTGGCCGGGGAGGCAGGAGCAGGAGGCCAGCCTGGGGGCGACGAGTTTCCACCGCTCAGCTCACTGCCCGCTTCCCTCCAAACTCTTCCCGAGAAGATCTTTCCTCCTCTCCCCAGTTCAATAAAATCTATCCTTAAAGACGAACCTGCTTTCAAACCCAGGGCACCCATTATGCGTTTGGTGTGAAACGCTATCAACATTTAAAACTCTATTGTCCCCTCCGTCCCAAATCCCTGTAAATCTTCCACCAGCCTCGACTCATTTTCATCTGAAAAGCTGTTTAGTTTGAATAGAAAAGCAATCAGGCCCCCCTTTCCCTCTCGCTGGAATGTCAATTAAAATGCAGATTTCTCTGTGCTCTTTAGCGCCCCAAGAAGGGGGAGAAAACAGGATCTTCCAGGCAAGCAAGTGAAAGAAATGCTACAAAGAAACGGGGTGGTTGTGGTGGTGATGAGCACCCCTGAGGCTCTCGGATTCAGGGTGTCTTGAGGGGCTGTGATCCTGGATCAGCTTGTAATTTTTGAGATTTCAGTATGTTGAGGAATTTGGACTCCCAGACATGACCTCTTGACAGCTCCTTGCTGTGTTCAGCGTTGGACAGAAGTGGAGAAGCGGAGAGCAGGGCCATGGGACTGCACTTAGGGCCAGCATCCCTGACCTGACTGCCGCTATTGACTGTGGTGATGCAAAATCTGCCTGGGGACTGAACGCCAAGTACTCAGGCTGGCGAGCCAACAGAGGACAGGCTGAACCCTTAGGTAGATGCTTGGTAAGGTGGGCGGTGCACTGACCTGCCTTCTTGGGGCTGGGGGTTAGAGAAGGTTGTTTTGAGCTGAGGAGCCAAACACAGGCCCCAGGCCCCGTGTGAGGACCAGTCCCCAACCAGGCTCTTTCCGTTGGTCACTTTGCCTGTCTTTGGAGGCAGGCTTGTGGGGCTAGGTGAAAATGGACTGGAAGGGCCAGTGGCCGAGAAGAGCCATCCATCAGAGGGAGGGTGACAACTCCCTCACATAGGCTGAGAAGAGAGTTCCCTTTCAGGGGGAAAAATAAACACGCTGGGGCTTTCACTGGGGCTCAGACTCCAGGAAGGATTATGGTATTGAAGGCAGGAAGCTGGGATTGTGGCCGCCAGCGGCATGCTGGGCCTGTGTTCCCAACACTGAGCCTTGGGACCTAATTATCCTGCCTAGGAGGTCGCCCTGCACTTTTGTCCACTGCAGTGAGGAGCTGTGCAGACCTGCTGCCATCAGTCCCCACCTTCCAGCGATCAGAGGGGAGGGAGCTGCTGTGGGCCTGGACCTGCAGGTACTGAAATTTAAATTTCTAGTGCAAGCTGCTGGGTGAAGGAATGGTTTGATTCAGCTGAGGGTACTATCCACCTTTCTCTGAGCTAAGAAGGCTCTGCTGGGTAGGGACAGGTGGCTAAAGTGACCGGGGAAGTAGCCTGGGCCAGACCTTCTGCTAGTAGGACATAAGCTTGTGATACATGAAGTTGTGTGAGAGAGGCAGAAAATTTCTCTGCATTGTGCAAATGCTTAGTATATTATGTATGAAAGTTTATGTACCTTCCTCCCACATGTATGTAGAATTATCTGTTGAGGCTCTTGGAAGCCCGGGATGTGCTCACATGCACACTTTTCTTGCCTTTGCTGCTGGTCACTGTTTCATCTCTGCTTGCTTTAAAGCAGTTTTCATGATTTCTCCTTTGGAAAGAATACATCCTGTTTGTCTACACTTGTTTTAATCTTTTTTTTTTTTTTTTTGGTACTGGGAATCGAACTTACGACCTTGCACTTGCAAGGCAGGCGCTTATGCCGCCGAGCTAAATCCCCAGCCCTACTTGTTTTAATCTTTAGGAGAGAGCCCTGGTAGTTTTGAAGTCCTGGGTCATAATTTAAAACTTCAAATCCATGCAAAAAGCCTGGGGTTTAGAAATTTTTGTGCATCTCACCCTGCCCCCAATTTTCACATTTATGTAATCTGAAGCCCAGAGTTGGTGTACTTTTTCTCTTGTGTGCTGTAATCAATTTTTCTAACATTTGTGCATTTTGACTCAACACTTAGTCACAGAGGATGCTGGTAAATTTTAAGCTATTTGAATTATGTTAAACTTTCTTGGAAAATTCTCTTTGCCTTGATCAAATGAGTGAACGGAATAGTAAGTAGAGTGCCTCCTTATTGTAACTACTACTTTGGAATTTTAGCCAATAAATTAGCATATTGAAAGTTACTGGGCCAATCACATGCCACAACTTACATAGCATCATCATTACTAGTAAACTCCTGCATTATTTGTCAGTGTTTGCGTCTGCTCTGTTTTTGCATCTCCTCCTTGATATAGGTTGAAGACAGTTGGTAGGCCCTGCACTGCCACTTAGTAAGAGGGCAGGAATTTAGGCTTTGAGTCTCTTTTTGAATCAACCACTTTGTACTGCAGCTCTGTTCGTTCTTTGTAAGTGGCTGCTTGCAAGGCGAGAGATTGGAAGACACGTTTACATTTAAAGATGAATCCTGACAAGTGTAAACTGATGGAAATTTTTGGTAGCCATCCTAGGATTCTTTTGCTTTTGCTGGTCTCCTGGCTTCCTGGGAGCTGCAGTGCTTAGGGAGGGATAGCACCTCGGCTCCTGCCCAGCTGAAATGCAGGTCTGACTGTAAGCAGCTATCTCCACCCTGAGCTTTCGAAAGCTCAGCTGGGCTGAGAGAAGTTAACGAGGTTGGTTATGCCAACCCGAGCATTTTAAACTTGCTTTTGTAGTTGCCCTTGAAACTAAGGTCATGTTGCTTCTGCTTTTAGAAGGCTGTAGAGGCGATAGTGGATAGTGGAAGAAGAACACTTTGCTTAACTGAAGTGGCTGCACGTTTGGGTCTGGGTCTTAAAGTGACCGTTTTAACTGTTTCTTAAAAACCGCTTTTTAAAAAGATCAGCCTGATGCTTCTTGTGGACTGGGCTGGTCCCTAGGGCTCCAAGGTGAGGGTGGAAGGCTTTTGCTGATAATGAAAAAGAACTCTGTTTGCACACATTTGAGAAGCTGAGAAACGGTTTTAGCCCATTTGTGCTTAAGTGAGCTGGCGCTGGGAAAGAAGATTACACTGACTCGTGGAATCTTTTTCTTTCAGTGGCGGCAGCAGTGGCAGCAGCAGCAAGTCCAGCAGCCAGCCCAGCCGCCACCGCAGCGCCCTGGGTCCTGAGCCCCCCGAGGGCTGAAGGCATTGTAGGCTGCAGTCCATGCTCCTGGAGGAAGTGTGCAGATGGGATTAACGTCCACATGGAGATATGGAAGAGGACCGGGGATTGGCACCGTAACCATGGTCAGCTGGGGTCGCTTCATCTGCCTGGTTGTGATCACCATGGCAACCTTGTCCTTGGCCCGGCCCTCCTTCAATTTAGTTGAAGATACCACATTAGAGCCGGAAGGTAAGTTATTTAATTTTGCTTTAAAGGTAACAAGTTTGTTTCGGGATGGTGGTGGTGGGGAGTGGCACTTGATAAGGTTTTTTTTAAGAGTCAGCTGCCGTTGCATTGGGTCTCATAGCGCCCTCCTAAGATGGAGATGGCACGAAAAGATTTCTGCTGCCACTTGGCAAGGAGAATGTTATAGTTTGGTGGTTTCTGAGTGTGTGCTTCTCTGTAGGGTGAGGAGACAGCGGCAGCTCCCCTTTAGCCAATGCCCGGGAGAGCTGTGGCAGGGAGGCACCTTGAAAAGCTGGCTGGCATCTGCAACCTCCTGCAGTAGCTTTTGCTGGAGGAGAGTTTGCTTGCATGTAAAGAATTACTATTTTATGACAAAAGGAACCACTGAGGGAAATTGCCAACATCTTAAATGCTGACGTTTTATTTTCATTGTTTAAGGAGAAGGTTCTGAAGTTCAGCAGAGCCTTGACGTATTAAGACTTTTCAAAGCTGTAGTAATTCATTATATACCAGCAGTATGCTTCAGAGTGGCAGATTCTATTTTAAGGAGACTTGAAAGTGAATACACCAAGGAATCTCCCACATCTGTGAGAATTTCGGATTTCACAGGGCATGCCTGAGTGTTTCGTTGTTGGAGACTTAATTGGAGGACTACACAAGGCTGAAATATTCAGCTGGGCAAGAATGGAACCTCTTTCTCAGGAGGCAGTGTTCTCTAGCCAAGCCTGTACTTGGTGCAGCATTGAAATCTGTCATCAGTAGGGAATATAGGTAGCTGAGTTATTTTTCTAGTGGTAATCCGAGAGTAAAACGGCAGATCCCAGCACTCATCGCCACTTAATGAACCTGTTTGCTGAGAGCCCACCTGGTGCCTGCTGGCTATGGTGTAGTTGGGTCAGCTGAGCTATTGTGGGAGTGCATCGTGCTAGCCCAGAAGGCTAGGCTGGGAGAGACAGGAGGCCCACAAGGAGGACTGCACTCCCATCCGAGATGAGAGGCTGAGAGAGGGGGTTCAGGAAGCACTTGTGCACTCATCCCAGAAAAGGATGAGGTCCAAGACATCTATCACTTGAAGCGTGTGAGTGAGACGCGGGAACTTCTGGTTACAAGGAAGCAGGATGACTTTGTAATTACCAGCTGTGGTTACAGCAGGTCGCCTACCAGAAAGGGAATCTTTAGAGGTTCTTATTGGAGGCTTGTATGGTCTATGGCTTCAGGCTTTTATGGAATGGCCTCTTTGTGATTTGGGCTATGACATCAGGGGTAGTGTAATTTTCAGCGGGAAAGCACTTTAAAGTGGCTTAACATGTGGGGGAAAGTTCCCGATTTCTGAGCATCATGCCTGTACTTCTTTAATTTTGCTAATAATTAAAATGGATGTTTCCCTAATTACTGGTTTTCCCCTGAGTCCATGGCTCAGCACAAACTGAGGATGCTAAGCTGGGATTTCCTACAGTATGGGCTTCAGCAAATGGCCTAAGTTAGGAAAAAACTGTCATTTTTCATTTGAATGTTCAAGGTAGCATTAGTGTGAGTTTATGTCAATGTAAAGTGTAAAATGGTCCCGGAGGATTTCTTTTCCCGCATTTAATTATTGAAGGAAGTTTAAAATCTGTGTGTACATGCAGGCAGAGAGAGGTAGGCAGAGAAAGAAGAACAAGGGAAAGGGATTCAGGCCCCCAAATGGTTCTTTGTATAAGAATTTATGTCCAAGAATGTGAGTATTGTTGAAAGCAGGTCTTCTTGACTGGGAGACCTGTGCATGCACTTTGGGGTCGGGGTGAAAGGCCATGAAATCCCTAAAATTGTAGATCATACTCTATCAGTGTCCTTTTATGTCTTTTGCTAGGTTGATGGTTTCCATGAGGTCTCTGCCCAGAATAATGAGATGTTAAGAAAAACAAAACGGTTAGAGAAGTGCACAAAACTCCACCAAGAGGAGGCTTTGGAAAAGCATATAAGCCCTGAACCTCCGTTTCCCCTTCTGTCTCCCAGGGGTTGGATGTGGTGATCTCTAGTCTGTGAATAGTATATCCCCAGAGGCCTTTTAATTACTGCCTCAAAAAGTCATTGGATTTCAAGAGGAGCAGTTAGCACAGGGCCTGGCATCTTGTAGTGCCTGGTGCATGGTGTCGTAATCAGTGTCTCCAGTGAACTGGGAACGAGGGTCTTTCCCGTCCCTTGGGCTGGCTATGCTGCTTGACAGATGCTTGAGAGGAAAGTTGCTTTGGGTGAAGAAGGCAGCAGTCAACCTCACCATCTGATTTGGGACATAAGGCCAGTGATCTGTTAAGTTTTGCTTTGGTGTCAATGGCAATTCGGATTCTAGATGAAGAAAGAGTTTTTAGTGACTGAGTGGAGCAGTTCTGGGTTAGGTTCTAGTGCTGCCGAATTGGAGCATGCAGGGCGTGTCCATCTCTCTGTCCGTGGTTAGTGTAACTATAGCTTTAGTTAACAGTTTAGCTTTGATCTTTTAACCCTTATCTTAGAGGACTTTTTGGTTTGTTAATTGGAAGCTAAGTTTAGATAATGTCTATTGGGTGAAAGAAAAAGGTGATTGTGAAGTTCCTGGGAGGAATTTGGGTGCCCACGCTAGGTGATGCTTTTCTTTTGACCCCTTCAGGGAAAAGCTATTCTGCTACAATATCAGATCGTACATAATCATGACATATCATATGTCATAAGGCACCATATCCTAGCCTAAGTTCATTTGCTGTATACTTTCTCAAGTGGTACCAGTGGGGTTGAGTCTCATCAGTTGCCCTAAGACAATTTCCAGAACATTCTGATGGCTAACATTGCAGATTAAGGTGGTGATTTCCAATTGGTCATTCATTGTTACAGGGAACAGTGGAGGGGTATAACTGCAGTTATGGATTTGAAGAGAGGAGGTCCTCAATGCCAAGTACTGTTTCATTGATTAATATTTTCAACGTTTAGAGCATATTGAAGCTTGATTACAGAGAGGAGAAAACTCTTACTTTCAAATTCTTCCTGCATTTGTCACCTACTTTGGTTAATTAAGTCATTGTTGACATTAAAGGAATCTTTGTTTATACCAGCACAGTAGGAGCTAAAATAAAAGGATTTTTTCCAACCCCTGAAACCTTTAATTACTTTCCCACCCTCCACAAAGTATGGTTCTGAAAAGCAGCAACCTGGTGGAAAAATACATAGTTGGCATGCTATTTTTTTTTAAAACCAATTTTTTGGCAGTCTTCTGAGTAGGGTTTAAGTGATGCTATCCTGGATCAATTCAAGTTGGTCCAAAGTTCAATAGCAGCAACACTGAGCATGGGTTCTACCCAGCGACCTCCCTAAGTCACATTTTTCCAGTGTAGTTTAAGGCCTTTGTCAGAAGTACTGTAAATGCCATAATATCAGCCATACGCATTTAATTGCAAGCTAGAAGAAAAGCAAAGAAAAAAGAATATATCCGCATACCAAGAGTGAATGATTCACAATAATCTTCTGTTTTGTATTATCTGCATCTTTGTTCCTCAGTATGAGTGTTAATATTTAAGAGTTGACTGTAACTTGATAGTTTAGGAACAAGAACTTACTCTTGGTCAATTAAAACAAATGCAGGCTTATGCAGTTAAATACACAATGAAGTACACATTCTTTATTATTATATAAAGTATTTCACAACTCACAGAAAAAGAGCTGTGTTTAATATTACTTCAAGAGCACAAATCTGGCAAGCCCAGAGAATTGGTATTTGTATAAATTTCTATAGTGGTTCCTTTTAATCTGAATTTGGGGTGTGTGCGTTTTACTTTTTTTTTTTAATCAGTTAAAACACTGAACACCTGTGTAAAAAGATGCACCGCCCCCCCCCCCAAGCCCATGCCTGCTGCTTTTGAGCCCCTCCCCATATTGAGGGTGAGAATTAAACTAACTAGAGCAACCCAGTAAGAGTTGCTTCTAACAGCAGACATAATGAATAATTGTGTGGTTATGAAGAGCGTGGAAAAGTGTTTCAACGGGAAGAGTTTGTTGAATTCTCAATTACTATGTAGTCTTCCTGCCTGCAGATTGTTGTTTGGTTGTTTACTTGGCCAGGGTGGTTGTTAAAAGCCTGCCACCCTTCTTTCATCAGAGCCTGTCTTACTCTTCCATTTCCGTTTAAGCTAATTTTAGTCTTTAAGGAAAGTGTGGGAAGTGGATTTGGAGGTGCCAGTGTGTTACATAAGGTAGGAAACTCAGCCAGTACAGCTTTTCATGCCACTGGTTTGATTCTTAGCTGGGTGCCCAGTCTGGTAGGCAGTTCAGAAATTATTTTGCCGGGGGGGGGGCAAGTGGCAGGCTATTCAACATATAATTCAGATGTAGAGGGTTGTTTGTGGCCTTGCAGAAATTTCCACAGTCTGTCTCTACTCTTTTGCTTGCGAGGAGACTTTAGTCTGGGGTCTTGTAGTTGTCTTATGCTTTTGTTTTATCCCGAGTGAGTTTAGGAGAGGGCTCTCTACCTTTGTGCCTCTGCTAGCTCTCAGGCACTGTTCTTGCTAATCATGCCACACCTGCACCAGATGTCCTCCTCCCTGGCTTGCCTTAGCGTAGCTTCCTTTCACTGATAGTGATGGCGTTTAATTTGTGAGCTGACCTGTGAGCCTGGGCTAAGCGCTGGGCTAGCTTAGCTAATGAGGTGGGTTTTGAGCAATTGTGCTCCAATGTCATTATGTCCAACTTGGCTTTGACTTCACGTGCTCAGCTTGGGTTTATTAGGGGCTCTTGAATCTGTGTTGCATTTTGAGGAGCAAGATAACCCTCCCTGGAAACCCGAAGGCTTTTTAGAAGCCTTAAATTATCTCTTCACTTCTGCTATAACCCAGGCAGATCTGAAGTGACCTGGCTAGGTTGCAGCTTTGGCCATGGATTAGGGAATGTGAGGAGGTAAAGAAAGCAATCGCAGTGAGGTTCTTTCAAGGAATAATATGGCAGAATAAGCTGATGGACTGTTTGTGGTGATCCTTGAAGGCTTAAAGATGTCTCCTGAAACTGACAGAAGTCACAGTTTTACATGTTCTTTCCTCTGATCGTACTATTTGTTGTTAGGGCTTGGTAGAAAGTCTTAAGATGGTGGCCCCATCAGTGGTGACAATAGGTTTCCAGTGGTCTCCATGTATATGACTTTAGGCCTTCATGGTTTGTACATTTCTACAAAAGTATGTTTAATCATCAGGCCAAACCATAGTTATCCTTGAAAACTTGTATGTCAAGTAAAGCAGGCACGTTTGGACTTCCAGTAGTTTTAGAAGAGTATCATAGTAGAATTTTAAGGTATTGTATGTGTCGGTCATTTTACCCCCTTGTGAACTTTTGCTGCAGAATGAAAATAATACTGTTTTCTTTCTGACAGGACTGAGTTAGGGGGCTAAACTGTGGCATCCGCTTTCCTTTAACCCCTTGTCCAGCCAAAGAATTACAAATTCCAAGTCATTTCTGAATGGAATGCAGAATACAGAATGCACTTGAATTCTGTATACCAAGAAGTCAAATGCACACATAGAATTTCAGGTTATGGTGAACATGTTTTATGAGAAGGTTAAAAATAGCTCATAAGGAAAATGCTGATAGATTTAGGAATGAGAACAAGGGGTGTATTTATTTTTATGATTTACATGGCCCCTTTCCTTGAGACAATTCTGAGACCTAATAAAGTAAGCTCTGTATGAATCGTCACGATATTTTCTATCCTTGAAGCTCATATATTAGTACATGTAACCTATTTTTATGCTTGGCAGTTTAGTATTAAGTTGTTTTCTGTATGGGAGCTATGGTAATTTGTTTTAAGAGGATCCTGACAATGAAAATGGCCAACTTTGTGTGTTCTTGGGCATTTGTGTGTTTGTGTTTATAGATTAAAAATAAAGTGCAAGTTTAGAATTTAACTTCTAGTTATGTTCAGATTGCCAGTTGACAATAGGATTACCTTGAAGTCTTATGTTTGCTTTCCAGGTGCCCCCTTCCCATCCTGTTCTGCTAGGCCTCCCACATTTCCCCCAAGACACACTTTATCCTTAGGATGGTTACAGAAGGAATACTCTTGAGTGTATATCCTAGATTTTTTTTTTTTTTTTTTTTTTTTTAGGTTCGGGGGATTGAATTCACAACCTTGTGCTTGCCAGGCGGGTACTTGTGCCACTGAGCTAAACCCCTGGCCCTAGATGTTATACATGTTCCAAAGTTAAAACCACTCAAATCTTTAAAAGTTCAAGAATCCCCTACATTGTGAATCCAAATTTTGTATCTCACTTTTTAAATAAAAGTGAATAAAGTTGTTTTGAATGGTATATGATGTACTTTTTGGAGACAAACTCAGGGTGAATTGGTCTTTGAGAGCTGGATTTGAATGTTGCTATTATCTACTGGTTCTGTGACCTTAAACAAGTTAGATAACCTCTCTGAACCTTAAAGATAGTATCTGCCTTGATGAGACAATGTGCAGATTAAATCCAAATGGGATGTAAAGCTGTTCTACAGCTCTTGGTCTTGGGTAGTTGTTCAGTAAATGCTGGATCCTCTCTACCCCCACCCTATCTCTTTGTCAAGGGAAATTTAAATACAATATTTCATAGACTGATAAGATGTTTACCTTATAATATGCTTTGATAAATCTTCTGATGAGAGGCATTTACATTAACTGAAATAGAAAGCAAGTTCTAGGCCTCGGATTAGTCCAGCCCTTTTTGTTATCTTGGGCTTTCGCAAGTGCCATGGAATTTAGCAATGTGATCCTCTTGTGCTTGTATCCAAAAGGTTCAGGGTTGACATTTTTACCTACATTGAAAAAGGTTAATTGCAGCCATGCAGTAAAGACTGGGACATGTATAACATGAGGCACAAGTTTTCTGTCTGAGGTTTCCTAAGGGTTGACATAAGGCCCTCTGAAGGATGACAGAAGAGTTTATGGGGTTGATTGGAGTGGGGTGCTGCGTGCTCTGTAGTGGTCCAGGCCAGGGAGGGAGCTCCTTGTCACACCTTTGCTTGTGATCACTTCCGCTGTCAGCCTGCTGGTTGCTCCTAGGTGCACAGGTCGCTGGGCTTCCAGGTTTTGTGAAAGGGAGCTCCAATTTGAGATGGGACCCATTGTGATGACAGAGTTAAGCAATCATTTGTGGTCTGCCCCAGCGGGATTTACTTCATAGGCAAGGACAGGAAGTTGAGGTTGTGTTCCTTTAGCCCATTATTTAAGATAATAGTGATAAGGATGGTGATTGTGATAACTTAATAATCTAGCTGATTCTGGGTATTCTTTTGTTTTCCTTTTTGTTTTTTAAGATAAGGTCTTGCTTTGTAGTGCAGGCTGGCCTTGAACTCACAGCAGTCATGAGAGCTGGGATTACACACCAGGCTGATTCCGGATATTCTTAATCCTGTTTTATGGATAAGAGAATTGAAACTTTTGGAGGTAAAATGATTTCCTTGAAAGCCTCACAGTGAATGTATATCCAGGCCTTTGAGTGAATTTATTGGTGCAAGGTAAATTGCACAGTTGACTTCTTCCTAAATAGTAGGATCTTCTGTAGAACGCTGCTGGCCCTCTCATTCTTTTCTAAGTCTGTCATTTGACTGTTAAACTTGCAAGTACACTGCTGGTTGATTCTGTTTCTTCCTTGTGTATCTACACCAATTCCCATTAAGTCATTTGAGGAAATATCTCAGGCAATAAAAATATTCCAAAAATTACCACTTTGTACCTCTTCTAGAATGGCCCCTGGTGGTATGTAGTTTATTGGTCAGCAGTTAATTCTCCCTATTTCCAAGAAGACCAATGGGAAGCTACACTGGGCCCTAGTTGCTGAATCTGGCTAAGTCACACAGCAAGAGTTCAGAGCAAGAAGGTTTGGCCTGCTGTTGCCAGTTTCTCACAAGCCCCCTTAACTGAGCAGGCCACCCTAATGTCTTCCCTGTCCCAGATGCCTGTGGTAGTTTTTTCTGGATCCTACAATTTTGGTTGTGCCTTTGGTATATCAAGTTTTCCATCTCAGTACTTCTAATTTGTGTGGGAAATGAAGGCCCACGTATACAAGACTCTCTCCCTGGGATTCCTACAACATGTAGTTAATGGAAATAATAAGTACCAAGGTCTACATGGTCCTTGTAATGTCACTTCCCTGCAGAGATTAGTATCAGAGACAACTAATCCATTCCCCAGTCCCACCACAGTAACAACAAGAACAACAACAAATCCAAGAATGAAAGGGTAGAAGTAGAGAGACACCTACTCCTCCAGCCTTTGCCTGGGAGGGTAGTCCTAGAGGGAAAAGAGGCCAGGGAAATAGAGCCCATTTTAAAATCCAGCAAAGTTAAAGTTAGGTGCTAGAAGTGAATTCTTCCTGGTTGCAGCTGGGCTTGGAGATAAAGGAAAGTGGCTTAGTGAGGTGAACTTTGCAGTGGTCACTGTCCAGTGGATGCAGTTGTCTGGAGGACTGTAGCTGAGGGAGGACCAGCCAGGAGAAATGAAGGCTTAGTGGGGAGGAAGAATTCTTGCCTGAAAGAAGCCACAGAAATCAAAATCTTGCAACCCTAGTGAGATGACAGCTTTCAGAACTCAGCAGAGACTAGATAGTATAGATGTATTTTTCAGGCTGCAGGGTCATAGCTGTGACTTTTTTGAGTTTGTCCATTTATTTGTTTTCCGAATTATATTCTTGAAACTGCTGTGGGCTGGTTTCTAAAGCAGAGAATCGTCTCAAAGCCTGTCCATTGGAGAAGACAGAGTTTTCTCAAATAGTGACAAAAATGAGGGGCTCATTCAAAGCCAAGGAGAAGATGCTATATGGGAAAAACTGGTGTTTCTCAAAGGGATTTGTGGACCCCTCAGAAACCAGTGTGCTGGACTCTGCTGAGGCTGGATATCTTGTGCTCCAGGTTGAGGATTTTCTGAGCATGTGGACTATACTGCTTCTGAGACTGGTTTTCACCCTCAGCAGGTGGGCACGCACCTTCTTCTCCATGGCCAAGCTCACTACCAGCCACCTTGCTAGGTTGCCCTAGTCCTACTAGGTGATTGTCCAGGGCTTGGCCTCTCAGTGGCCCACTGTTGGCTTCATGTGTTCGAGATGGACCAGAGCCTTCCAGCTAGTCTCAGGCTACTTCCTATCTGTAGCAGAAAAGTGTACCTCTTGGAAGGTGTAGCTCAGGAGGAGGCCAGCCCGCACTGGAACCTGCTTGGTTTTGGTTCTGCTTCCCTGAGATTTGCAGTTTCTTGAGAGGCCATTGTGGAGGCAGGGAGAGGGTGAGAGTGGGGCGGCCATGAGAGCTGGATTGGATATGGACAGAGTCGCAGTTCTGTGGGACAACCTGTCCATGGGAAGCTAAAACCCAGCACTTGAGGGTTTTGAAAGGGGCTCTGCAGAGAGGTAGACTCTTTAAGTTTGTTTTCTCTGTATAAATATGTGGATAGGGCTGGGGAGAAGGGATAACTGTAGTGGTACCATCTTAATTTGGAATTTCCTGAATTAATATGGATTTCAGTCCTCTGGGATGGCATCCCTCCTGGCGGGGGGTTCTTTACTCTGTAAAACACAGGAGAAAAGTGATGCTTGTGAGTCTGACCTGCTTTTTCCAAATCCTGTGGTACAAAATTAGCTGAGACTGTGTCCCTCCTACCTAGGAGAACCCCCTACCCCCTCCAAAAAGCAACTTCGGGAATCCCCTCTGCAAGGTCATTCCCATCCAGCTGCTTGCTGAAGACTCTTTGGACTCCCGCAGCTGTGAGTCTTTCTGCCTTCAGCCACCAGGCTCATTCGCCTGACCCGAGTTAGCTGAACCCAGCAGTGGGATCAAACCCATTCAAATGAGGAGGGCCATCTGTTTCTCAGTCTCCAGCTGCTGCCCCTTCATTTGGAAATAGCTGGGATGCTGCTGGGGGACCAGTCCAGGGACACATCTGCAGCCTCTGAACTGGTGTTGGATCTGGGGTCCTGCTGAGAGAAGAATGGCCTAGCCCTTTAAATAAACTTGCTGAACAATGCTCCCAAAAGGTCCCAAGTTAAGGAAACAGGAGGCAGCCCTGCCCTTGTGGAATAACTCTTAACCCGGCCCCCCTTTCCTTTCTTCCCTTCTCTTTTGTAACTGGGCCACTTTAGAAGTACTCTTTTTATTCAGAAGGTACTGAGGTTGTGTGTGCTCTGTGGCAGGGGGAAAATGTCACAGTATTTTGCTATTGATCTTCCCTTTAAGGGACCTAGCAAATGTCTTCTCTTGAGTATGGACCGTTTATTGAATATTTATTTCAGTGTCAGGAAGGTGAGTGTGTCCCAGCTGCTGCTTCTAGGAGGTAACACTTAAGTGTGCAAGACCACTGTCCCTGAAATTTGCTTCTGGAATAGAATCAGGCTGCAGGCCTGGGACATGCTTTCTGGAATGCTGGCTTAGTGTAATTTGGGCCCTCGGCTCCTGGGCTGCAAGAAGATGCAGGAGTGCTGAGCCACATGCCTAGGGTTTGATGTCTGTAGTCTTATTCCCTGCACGCTGTGGGGGTGTGACGCTATTCAGCCCCTGAGGTCTGTTGGGATTTCATCCCTTAGGGGATCCTGTGGGGTGTTACTGTGCCCCACACAGAGATATCAGGTCCTTTTAGATTTGTTGGATGGGCAAGTAGTAGGTGGAATTTTGGTAAGCGGCCTTTCCTTTACTGAAGTAATGTTCTGTATGGAAGTTATTAATGAAGCTTTTAGGTGTTCAGTTCCATTTGGGAACATTACAGGAGTCTCCATGTAGGTAGCTTTTATAGAGTGTGACAGATTTGTTCATTTGAAAGAAAACCTTGTTTTGAAGTAAGAGTGATGCAAATTGTATCCCTCACGGGGCTGGACAGTGTGGTCTGCTGACCTTTGGCATCAGGCTGTAATCTAGGCAGGACCTGTGTAGTGCAGAGCACAGGCAGGGACTGTCCTGATGCCCCAGGGGAGGGGTGCTTTCTCCTGGTTCACTTCAGGTGTTCAGAGGTGTGCTTCACTTCAGGGTTTCCAGAGGCCGAGGCAACCTGGTTCACTTCAGGTGTTCAGAGGTGTGCTTTACTTCAGGTGTTCAGAGGTGTGCTTCACTTCAGGGTTTACAGAGGCCGAGGCAACCTTGGATTTTGTCCTTGTGCTGACCTGGTCAGCGGCAGGTAGGCTTGGAACTGTGTCTGTCTGGGAAACTGGGACCGAGGCTTGGTTGTCCGCATTCAGTTACCTGCAGAAGTAGGTCTCAGATGGTTGTTCAGGGATGTCATGGGACTTGGACCAGCAGCATCAACCTTGCCAACGTATCTGGGGGGAATTACAGAGTCTCAGCTTCCAGGCCAGGCCTGCTGACCCAGGGTCTTTTGTGGCAGGGCCCAGGAAGGTGGTCATCTTGTGCAATAGCATCTGAGAAATGCTACGTTGATCTCCCTTAAGAAGCCCCCTGTATGGCCAGTGGGTGGATGGAGTGAACAGGGAGGCAGCTGTTTGGCTGTTGCATGTATGACAATGGTAAACAGAATGGGAACAATGCAGTGTGTCTTCTTTGTAAGAGTTAGAGAATATTTTCTCAAGGAGATTTTGGGCCTTGAAGGCTGAATAGGAGCCTGCCAGGCACAGTAGCAGGATGCAGCATGGGAACAGTGCCCTTTCATACATGCAAGCTGTGGTTTAAGGGAGAGGGGCATCTGGGGCTTGAGATGATGATGAATGTTCATTTTCCAGAATGACACCTCAGTAAGGCCACTCTTGACCTTAGGGACACAAGTCCTTTTTATTCCTTCACTTTTGGGAGCCTCATCTGCCCTTCCTGATACGATGGTGCAAGGAGAGACTGCTGGTCCTGCTGGTCACAAGTGACGTTTCTTTGTAGTCTTTGGTCTGCAGAGTGGCCTAAAAGCCCTGCAGAGCTTAAGAAGCCCCAGCTTTCTCTGCGAGTGCATTTTCAGGAGGCAGGAGGCCTGAGGTCCACTGAGCCAGGAGAGTAACCTGTAGCACAAGTTTCTATTTCCTGGATGCTGTGGAACCTAATGGCCTATCTCTCTGGGAAATGCTTTCTGAACAAAGGACCAAATTGAAGTTCTTGCTCAAGCAAAGCCATCACTATCTGGTCATTTTGTGCAGGGGCCACTGACTCCGTACTTGGTCTTGGAAGTCTCGGGGGAGTTTTGCTCCCTTGATTTATAAGATTTGAATGTGTTGCATGTTACCAGCAAGGAAACCGTCTCTTTGTGCCTGGAATACTGTCATTAGCTGCCTGAAACATCAGAATGAGAGGGAGGGGGGTGTTGACAGCAGAGGGAGTGAAGTTTCTACTTTGGTTCCAATTATTGGATGGTTGGGTGAGTCACTCCTCAATGAGTGAGATATTAGGCCCTTTTCTCTCTATTTTTACTTTCTCATGGGCACCAACATTATTTCTTTCAAATGTGGAGGGCTGTTCACCCTGTTTCTTGAAGACAGACCTGAATTATGAGGGGTGTGGCTAGATGTATAATGTTTAATGGTTACCATCTTGGAAACATTAGCCATTAGCCATCTAATCATGTGGCATGTGAGCCAGCCCAGAGTTCTGGAGCTGTCAAGCTCCTGCTGCAGCGGTAGCTATTAGTGGTTGTGAGATCCTCGTGACCCCGGCATGGGGTGTTCTCAGTCCTGACATGTCTGTAGGATGCTCTGACAGTTGAGAAGAGAAAGACTTACAGCCTGTTCCCTTACCCACTCTGCATTGCATTGACTTCTTTGGGTTTCCCATTTCATGCTGGCAGTATTTGCTAAGATCCATAACTTGCATCTTCTAACCATGCCGAGTGTTTGTCTCATCTCCCTCTTCCCCAGAACACATAGTGCCTATGCCTTATTAGGCCTCCGTTTGATGTCAGGGTTTTATCTTCCTACAAGTCAGTTCTTGTAAAGGGGAGGCTTTGAAGGCATCTGAGCCAAAGCAGGAAGCTCTGCGGGTGCTGTCTTTGTGTACGGAGCCCTTGTGGTAGACTGCCAGAAGTAGTTCATTCTGTCTTTATCTTGGGGACCCCATTGCCTTATTTTTCTGCTAAGTTCTGATGCCAACTCCATGCAGACTGTGCCATAAAAAAGGGGGGTTGTGCTCTTCCAAAGCTCTGATCTTGTTAAATGTTATGAGTTTCTAATAGGGCAGGTTGGATATGCCAGCTGTCTGTCTATCTGTCTTTCTGTTTACACTCCTTTGATTTGCAGTTGCAAAAAATATTTCAGGAGTGCAGTGTGAGGCTTTCTGTGGTCCATTCCTGTCAACGCAGAGGAACATTTTGGTTCTGGCCAGCTAAAACTTCTCCCCAGGACCATGGTGTGCCCACTCCAGGCCATCTTAAAGGCCAGGGAGTCAGTGTGGGGTGACTGGAACAGAGACACCTACTCACCTGCCCCGTGCTTCATGTTTGGTGACTTTGCAGTGATATTTGCAGCTTGATCCGCGTGTTTCTCTGTCAAGACTTTTGACAGTCCTGCAGCCGTGATGCTTATTTGTGTTGTGTTAGGTGGCAGAATGTCTGGGAGGCCACCAGGAACCCGAGGCCATTTTACTACTCGCCCTAAATGCTCCTGGTGCAGTTCCCATGGGGCCTGGAGAGCTTTGGCGCCACCACCGAGGTCTCCAACACGACTTGACTTCCTTACTGCAGCAGCCTCTTCCTTCCCCTCCCTGTCTCCTCTCCCTGTCGCCCTTCCTGTCCTTCCTTCCTCCTCCTGCATTCTGGTCCCCTCTTTCTCTCTCCTCCTGTCCCCTCCTCTTTTCCTTACCTTTTCTCTTCTTCTTTTTCTTCCTTTTCTCCCTGAGGAATCTGTTTAGAAATTTCTCTTTCTTTTTCCCTTTCTCCTTCTTTCTGGGGGAATTTGTTTAAGGATTAGACACCCCTGACTTTCTGAGAGGAGGGACTCTCAGGGGGGCACATTTCAAGACCACCCCACTGCGTCCTTGAAACTGGGATCATTTTCCAAAGGCGCCATTCTGGGGGCACCCTAGAATTGCTGTATTTATGAAACATAGTTTAATTTGTTGTCCTATTGGCATAAACTGTTTTTTTTCTTCCTGAGCAGTTTAAATCTGTCGTGAATTCTCCATGCAATGATTGGACAGGGCAAGACTCAGCCTTCCCATCTGTTCTCTGTTTGCGTTTGGGCACCATTTCAGAAACCACACTGGAAAAGTTTATAGGCAAACATTATAAAAAGTGACAGTCTGAAGTGCTGCTATCGCTGGCTTGGCAACAAAGTGTTACCTGAAGCAGCTAACCATTTGCAAACTCTCTCTAGCTGCTTTGGCGTCTCAAGACGGCCTTCTTGACGACATTGGTGATGACTTCAGTTGCATGTGCGTGATGAAGCAGCATAAATCATAGCCTTTTCTGGCATTTTACGGGACTCTGCTCTCCTGACAACATCCATGATACTGCAAGGATCCCTTTTGCTTACTGGCAAAGAGGCAAAACTCTCGCAGCTTGTTGGTGGTGACATCAGTGTGATGTTGTCCTCGAAGATCGGGACCTCTGCCTGGGTCTGCCAAAGGACTCGAATCAGATGGTCCCTGTCTCAGTTTCCCTTTCTTCCCACAGGGAAGCTTCTCTGTTACAGTTTCTGGGGGCTCTTGAGGAATATGGATTGGAGGAATTTCCTAGGGAGGAAAGAGAGTCAGTGTAGGGTAGGTTATGTGCAGGTTCAGTTGGTAGCTGTAGAAGTCCCTGTCCCTTGCAGTGTTTTGAATGTCAGTGTAGTCATTCTTTGGGAAGCTGCCTGCTGTGCAGTATGCTGCTGATGCTTCTCAAGTGTGTCTGACCCTAGGAGAAAATGCACACAGATGCAGCCAAATGTCTGCGCAGCACAGCACCTGCCTGTCTCATGGGGCGGCAGGGAGAAGTGAGTGTGTGGAGCCTGCCCAGAAAGTAAACTGGGCACCTTGTTTGTTCAGCAATTTTATGTAACATGACGAAGAATGTCCAGCACTAGTGGGTGTGTGCCCCAGCTTGCTTATTTCTTTCTGAATATAGATTTGTATGACGGTAAGTTATTTTCTGTCTGTAGAAACATCTGCAGGAGAAATTGGTGCAGAGCACAGTGGCTTCTGGAAGCTTCTTCCGAGTGCTTTGGCAGGAGCAGGGGAGGGGCCAGAGGAACAGTGTGCTGCAGCATCATTAAGTACTGAAGCCAGGAAATGTTAGTATGGCTATTAAAAGGGATTGTTTAGGGTTCTTGGGAAATTTCTTTGCCCCGTGTCAGCTGTCGTGTTGCACAGAGCAGACTGTGAAGCTGGGCAGAGGTTGGGAGGGAGCGGCCATGGCGTGGAAGGGGGTCCAGGTGGGGAAGAAGGGTGGGGTGTAGTGTGGGTACAGCATGTCTGGTGTAGAGGGACCAGCAGACAGTCTTGGATCCTCCCAGGACAATGGAAGATGTAACACAGAGATGCATTCACAGGGTGTATGAGTGATGTTTGTAGGGAGCCCCTCTGAGCTACCTAAGGTGTTCAGACACAGAGGGGAGCCGGGCATGGTGGCACATGGCTGTAATCCCAGCACTTGGGAGGCTGAGGCGGCAGGATGGCCAAGAGTTTAAGGCCACCTGGGCTACATAGTGAGTTTAAGGCTGGTCTGAACTACGTGGTGAGACCTTGTCTCAAATCAAAACAAAACAAAACAAAACAAAAACACAAAACAAAGCACAGGGGAATTCACAGCCCATGAGAAGCCAAATGGCGTCCAGGATGGTACAAAGGCAGAGCCAGCTATGTGACACCATATTCTTGGCATGCTGGCTTAGAAAAGCTCTGATATATGCATCTGATATATGATTGCAAGCCGGATCAGTGGGGGCACTGGGTGGCCTTGGAGGGTACTGGCTGGCATTCTGTCTTCTCCGTTGTGCACCCTCCTAGTGCTAGCCTGCTTACTGCCCTTCTGTTATTCCTCTCTTCCTTATTGTTTTACCTTCTCCCTCTTTGCTTCCCTTTCTTTTGCTTTTGTTCACCCCTTTCTCCCTTCTCCCTAGCATGTGCTTCAAGACTTTGATGACAGGGACAGGGATGACAGACAGGAATGTGTATGGCTGTGTTATTTACTATAGATGTTACTTATCCCCAAGCAGGACCTTTTGTGAAATGACCACTCAGGAGGGAAGAGTCTCTGTGCTTTCTGAATTTACCAACACAGCTTTTGTTGATTGGAGATTTTGAAATTGGGATGCCTCGATTTTTATGGATAAACATCATTATTTTACTGATGCATTTGGGGAAGATACTTTACTCTCACTGGAAAATTAGACGATAGCTTGCTTGCTTGCTTGCTTGCTTGCTTTCTTTCTTTCTTTCTTTCTTTCTTTCTTTCTTTCTTTCTTTCTTTCTTTCTTTCTTTCTTTCTTTCTTTTTGGTGCTAGGGATTGAACTCATGACCTTGCACTTGCCTGGCAGGGGCTTATGCTGCTGAGCTAAACCTCCAGCCCTGGATGACAGTTTTGACTTGGTTTCACTGGAAACAAGATCTGTTTTCATCAGGCCATTGTCACTGTCCTTTGAGATGGGATCTCATCTTTAAAATAGAAGTAAAAATGTCTTATATATTGAGATGCCCTCTGTCTTCTAACCATGGTAGTGTTCAAAATCATGGTGAACACCTTCAGCTTTGGAGAATCACAGGGACAGTGACCATCACTGGCTGAATGGGAAGTGTTGGAAGATCAAGTTCACGTTGTTTGACTCTTTGGAACCTCACAAATAATACTTGAAATGTTTGGTTATTTCTGTTGTTCACCATTTGAGACACCTGCAATTGAGAGTTTAGGTAGGATGGAAAGGACCTTTAAGCTAGGGCATCACCCTCTTACATTCAGGGCAGTGCCTCAATCCTAAACATTTGTGTCTAGCCCTGAACATGTCACAACCCCTGTCCCTGATTCCTTACCGTTCTACACTCCTGCTGGTTCAACTGGCAGGTGGTGGAGTATTTTTGGTGGCATTGATCCAGCAACTCAGATACTCTGTTTCTGCAGCACATTGTGTTTCATTGATTTCCTATGAAGGAAGGAATTATCAGTGAAAACACTTACCTTTAAAACTGGAGTCCTTTTACCTTTGTCAGGAGTGAGATATTTCTGCATCAAAGTTGTAACTGGTTTGCTTCAGGCTTTTTTCTTCCTAATGTAATTTAAGACCATTCTGCTGCACAGTACAGGGCAGTGGAGGCGAACCTGTGGCATGCATGCCACAGTGGGCAGTTTGTATCATTGAAAGCTCTAAAAAGTTCACCATCAATGGTATAGGGACATGGCTTCTGTTTACCATTGGGGCAGGACAGAAGCAGATGGGCTGGGAGGATCCCAGGCATCTCCCCTTTCAGGGAAGGAAGCTTTGCTGCTTCAGTCCAGCTGCTTCCTTGCTCCATAATCCTTGATGATCAGTTGGACAGAGGAAAACAAATTCCAGAACATTCTTGATGACTTGCTGATCATGTGATGTGGTCATAATAAATACTGATTATTTATGACCGAGGATGATCCAATGTAAATTCTTTCTAACGTTGCAGGTGCTGTCTCAGTTAGTGAAGACGTGAGAGCCAGATGATATAGATCCTTGTTTTATGCAGCTGAAAAATAGATTGGTCTGAGTAGCCTTTGGGGCTCCATCCATTGTGATGTTGTATGAATGAATCAGTGACTCTAGGATGCTGGGAGTGCAGTGGCTCATGGTCTGAGATTTGGGGCCAAACCGAATTCTCTTTCCTCTCCATCTATATTTCTCTTCCTTTCTCTCTTCTTTTTATGATCCAGAGTTCAAACTATTTCTGTTAGTCACTCAATTTGGCTACCTCCTGCTGTGAGACTTGATCTGATTGTCTTCAATCAAGTTCTCAATATTTTTTTTAATGTTATTGTCACCTTCACGTCTTAGCCGAAATGGTTGAGTTAAAGGAAGAACCTTCTGTGACTGTCTAATACCGTGAGGGTAGAAAGCTTCCTAAAGGCAAGACTGTAGATGTTTTCATCCTTGCAGGCCATGGGGTCTCTGTTGCAACTACTCAACTCTGCCCTTCTAACGCAAAAGCAGCCCCAGACAATACAGAAGTGAATGAGTGGGGCAGTGCGCCAAGAAAACTATTTACAAAAGCAAGCTGCAGCTGGTTTGGCCCCTGGGCCAGTTTGCCAGCTCCTGCTATAGACTAAGCCCTCACCCACCATTTCTGGGTGGGGCCCTGTCTTGCTGTGTTCTTCTTCCTTCTACTTAAGATCCGTCACACATTTATATTTTTTATAGATTTTCTATATCTTGTCAGTCACCCCCACCACAGTGGAAACTCCAGAAGGACAGGGACTGTGTCTTATCTCCTGCTGATTCCTGAGTATCCAGCGCAAAGGTTCACCTGTGGTAGGTGTTCAAAAAATAGTTGTAACGTAACCTGCCTGCCAGTTGGGACCTTCTTGCAGTCCTTGTTTTGTGAGTGTATTTGTCCGTGTTCAGTCATAGTCCTATTTTATTTTGTGTGGTTATCTCTCTGTGTCTGTGCACTGCTTAACAGCTGAGCTCTTGGATTGTGTGTCTTTGGAGGGGTGCCCTTTGGGTGTCCTGGGACCCCTGTGCTGGCTGGTAGTAAGGCATGGGATTTCTTGGGCCAGATGCTACTTAAACAGTGGGACCAGAACATGAATTGACTTGATTTGAATCATATGGGTGATTTGTCCTTTGAGTGGGCTCTGAGCAAAACAATTGTCTTATGATGCTGCCCAGATTTGGAGCCAGCCCAGTTCTAGGAAGGAAGCTTTGTGTTTTCTGGGTCTGACACTCCTCGTACCATTCACAGCTCTCCCTGTGGAGATGAAAGTATGTTTCACAGACTTTTGTGGATACCATAGCCAGCAGCTCTGGCTATTCTTAAAGGCCAATGGAGCAGTTGTGTGAGTTGGATCTTCTTGATTCTCATCCTGCCCTGCATGTTTGGGGATGGAGATGATATTCCATGTGCCCACCTGCCCTGTGTGTGCTGAATATGCCCTGGGATGGAGGTAGGGGGACATAAAGACCCTCAAGATCTGAGCCCTTATTTGGGGAACTTGGTGACTCCTTGGGGAGACAGGACACACTCTCAAAGAAATATGTACATCCTAGAGCTGGGGAAGCAGGCAAAGGTGGGCTGAGATCAATCATTTCTAGCCAGGTGACTGACGCAGGGTCGCTCATCATGAATGGCACTAGATTTGAGTCTCAAAGGATGAGTTAGTTTCAGCAGGAAGGAGCAGAAGAAAGGGTAAAGATGAGAAAGGCACAGGATACCACAGATGAGGCTGAAGATTGCTGGATGTGTGTGGTGGGTTTGGTGGGCAGGTGGTGCTGGCTTTGTTTTGTAGAGTGAGGATTGTGTAGCAGTCGGTGTTTTTACAAGATACGTTTGCACATAGGGGAGACTACTACTCACCTGTTGTGACATTTTGCTGTTCTTTGTTGCTGTTATTGTGTGTTTTTGGGGTATTAGGGCCTCTAGGCTTTTATCATTTTGAAGGAAAATACAAAACAGTGTGTTCCAGCTCACCCAGCATAGAATTAAGTCTCTTAACCAGCACAACACTGATCTAATTCTGAGTGCTCATGAAAATTCCTGATGGCGAAACAGTTCATAAAAGGATCCATTCTATTTCCTTGCATTCAAGACATTTTATTTTAAGCAACTTGACTTTGTGGAAACAGACCAAATATACTGCCAATAATTAGATAAGTGAGAATCTGTGAGAGGTACACACGTACGTTCATAATGAATGAATACATTTGTAAGATTGGGGCTGGTGAGTTAGTTCAGCAGCCTAAGCCCCTGCCTGGCAAGTGCGAGGTTGTGAGTTCGATCCCCAGTGCCAAAGGGAAAAAAATTTATAAGATTGAATGTTTTTATGAATAAAAAGTTCCACATTAGTGGGATTTCCCAGGTGTTACAGTGCGAGAAGGCTTTGGTTTGGCAATTGACTTAAATATTTGCTTGCGAAATGTCCTTCCATACTGGATTTCAGTTTGATTTTAAAGCAGTATAGTATGTGGACACTGAGACAGGGCAGATTTTGAAAGTGCTTCCTCTGGTGGCTGTTCTGATGCTCAAATCTACCCTGTAAGTGAGAGCTGTATCCTGGCATCCTGGGATGCAGAGGGAGATAGAAACCTCCTGGGGCTATTTGCAAAACTAGAACAGCTTCGCTTGGGAATGAATGGGCCTCCACTGACCTTTGTTGGACATTCTCTCCTCTCCCTCCTTCCCATCTGTCTCTGTCTTCTCTCTCCCACCTTTCTGCAGAGCCACCAACCAAATACCAAATCTCTCAACCAGAAGTTTACGTGGCTGCGCCAGGGGAGTCGCTAGAATTGCGCTGCCTGTTGAAAGATGCCGCCCTGATCAGTTGGACTAAGGATGGGGTACACTTGGGGCCCAACAATAGGACAGTGCTTATTGGGGAATACTTGCAGATAAAAGGCGCCACACCTAGAGACTCCGGCCTCTATGCTTGTACTGCCTCTAGGACTGTAGACAGTGAAACTTGGTACTTCATGGTGAATATCACAGGTGAGTTGGCCTGCGAGTGTTACACTTTCTCTTCTTTGTAGTCATTTTCTGGGTAGAATTTTTTTTCAGCCAAGTGAAATCATAGCGAGACGTGCCACTTGGCTGTGAGACACATAGCCTCAGAGTTTGTTATTGATCTTTATTATTTTTAATTATTTTAAAAATGGGGTGTTGCTGTTTTGCTACAGGGGTCCCAAACTCCTGGGCTCAAGTGATCCTCCTGTCTCAGTCTCCCAATTAGCCAAGACCGTAGGTGTTACTATGTATCTAGCTAATCCTGATCTAATTTGAAATTCTCCCGTGGAATCTGATGCACCAGAGAGGCTGATCATTACAAATGACAGAGATCTCATGTGCAAAGTAACATTGTCTTTTTTTAAGACAGAGCACTTTTTTATGTAAAATCAGAATCTTTTTTTTTTTTTTTTCCCTTCCACATCACCAATATCTTTGGCGTTTAGAATATGGGGTTGAAATTTGAAAGCTCCAGATTTCTGATTCCTTTATTAAAATTTGAGTTTCTCCTCAGCTTTCCTCCCATGTAGTGAGAGGGATCAAACAGCCCTTCTTAGTGAGGAGTTTAAAGTTCTGCTTTCAGGTCACTAGGTGGCCATCAGAAAGGCCACAGAGGAACTAGGTCTTGCGAAGGACTAATTCTCTTCTTGAAGGAGATCCAAATGCTGAAAAGTTTTGTTGGAAAAAATTTTTTTTGAGTATTACACAGACAGTAAATTTGTTGGAGACTTGAATCTGTTTGAAGCCTGAGATCTAGTTCCAGTGTATCCAATTTTATAGCATGTTTAAATAATGGGAAAGCAGAAAACACGGAGAATCATAATAGAGACCAACTGTCATCGTGGAGAGACACTTTAAGCCCTTAAAACCGTCTTAGCTAAACATGGTCTGAGACTTTCTTTGCGGGCTCCTGGGTTGCTGATTCACTGTAGAGCATGGCTGGCTTAATTCTAGATCATGGCGAACTTGACTTTGAAGAAACGTACCCACGGATATGTTCTTTTGTATGCAGATGCCATCTCATCTGGAGATGACGAGGACGACACAGATGGCTCCGAAGATTTTGTCAGTGAGAACAGTAACAACAAGAGTAAGTAACTGCCCACCTGTGAAGGTCCCCGAGAGTCCTGGCTGTCACCTGTCTTCCTGCCAACTCCTCGGCGCCTTCCCGCATCCTGTGGCCCTTGCTGTTCCACACTGTTTCTCCTGTCCCCACTTTGAAACTGATGAATAAACCAGCGCTGCTGTGCACCCTTTTCTACTGCTCGTCTTTTCTTGTGTCTCTCTGTTCAGACCAATTACTACTTTTCTTTCCTTGGTTTTCCTTTTCCCCTTTGGTCTTTCAGTGCTTGGAGACATAACCCTAGTAGGACTGTGTGCCGTCCTGGTTTTCTTTGTAACGATTGATCGTGCTTGGTTGGACCCAGTGGTTCTTGACTGTGGTTGATTGCCGAGCTCCGCTCCTCTGGCATGTCTGGCAGTATCTGGTTGTCACATTTGGCAAGGGTACCGGAGAAATCTCAAGGCAGAGACCAAGAGTGCTGCTGGTAAACACAGCATCTTACAATGTACAGCTTAGCTTTTGTGACAAAATGATCTTGTCTGAAAGGTCAGCCGAGGCCGTGGAAACCTGGCTTCTAAAACATGTGCCCCATGTAAGCAGAAATAAGGAGAATATTCCTTGCCTTATAGACAGGAATATGTACGGGCCTAAGCGGTTAGTTACCACCGAGTACTAACATTCAGGAGGTTGTTCCCTTGGCAGGTAAGGAAGTGGCTGGCCTCTCGGAGCTGGGCAGCCTGGGTGGGGTCCTACTTCACTACTTCTCAGTTGCTCATTTAACTTCTGTTTTTTTCTTTTTATCACTATTATTATTATTATTATTGTTTATTGGTACAATTTCGATAAACATTGAGCATATTCATCATAGGGAATTTGCACATGCTATCGCTTGGTACCTCTTTTTTTTCCCATTCCTTTCCCTCCCTTCAACCCCTTTCCCCTCCTTGTTTACAAAGCTCTGTTTCCACTTTATCTTTCTTTTCTCATTTTTTCTCTTTCCCTTCCTCCAGTTTTGCCTCCCTCCTTTTATCCTTCCTTCCTTGTTTTCGTTTCCTAAACTGTGAGACGGGAATAGTAATAATACTTTCTGGGTTGTTAGAGGGATTAACTGAGCTAATATTTGTACAGTAGCCTGAACAGTGCTCATGCATGCTTGCTCCATAAAGAAAATAAAATACAGCTTTGGTCACATTCACCAATGATATGACTGGAAGTTTCCTGCAGGGATGGCACATTGATCACTGGGGTTTTGTGCTTATGTGGCAGATTCTACATTTTCTCAAAAGAACTTTTGTCTGTTAAGGACATTTAAACAAGGTGTACATTAGTATTAAAACAGGCACAGATCTTTTAAAATAAACGTTTAAAGATTGGTGAAATTAAGGTAGAGGTACGCAGATTTCCCATAGCCTCGTGCCCCCATCCATGGGCAGGCTCTCCCATGCCAGCAGCCTCAGCCGGCTGTGGAACATCTGCTACAGGCAATGAACTTATGTCTCACATTATAGTCACCCAGACTTCATCATTTGCTCTGGGTTCGTTTTTGGTGGTGTGCTTTCTGTGGGTTTGGGCGCAAGTATAATGAGCTGTAGGCACTACTGTGGTACTGTACAGAGCAGTTTTCACTGTCCTAGCGATCTCCTGTGCTCCACTTGTTCATGTCTTCTTCCAAACCTTGGCAACTACTGATCTATTTACTGTTTGAGTTGTGCCTTCTAGAATGTCATATAGTTGGGCTCACAGGCAATGTCGCCTTTTCAGATTGGCTTCTTCTCTTTAGTAATATGTATTTAAATTCCTGCTTTGGCTTTCATGAGAGCTTATTTCTTTTTAGTACTCAGTACTAGTCCACTGTTTGTATGTATCACAATTTACTTACTTTAAAGGTATGAATCAAGCAGCTACAAACATCTATGTACAGGTTTTTGTTGAGATGTTAGTTTTGGACTCTTGGGTAAATTCCAAGGAGTGTGCAATTAGTGATACGGTAAGCGTATGTTCGGATTTGTAGGGAGCCACCAAGCTGCTTTCCCAAGTTGCCATATAATTTTGCATTCCTGCCAGCAGTGAGTAAGTATCTATGGCTTTGTGTCCTCACCAGTGTTTGGTGTTGTCAGTATTCTGGAGTTTGGCCATTATAGTAGGTGTGTAGTGGTATCTCCTTGTTTTAATTTGCATTTCCCTCTTGATGATGATGTAAAATACTCTTTTTATCTGCCTGACTGCATTAACAAGTCAGTCATGTTGTATGTATTCTTTGGTGAGGTATTCTTAAGACCTTTGGCTCAGTTGTTAAGTGGGTTGTGTTCTTATTATTGAATTGTAAGTGTTCTTTGTATATTTTGGATATAGTTTTGTTTTTGGAAAATATTTCTTCTGGTCTGTGGCTTGTCTTCATTTTATTTTTTTTGACAGTGTCTCTTACGGAGCTTTTTTTTTTTTTTGGTACTGGGGCTCGAACTCACGACCGCGTGCTTGTAAGGCAGGTGTTTATGCCACTGGGCTAAATCCCCAGCCTCGAAATTTTTAATTTATATCAAGTCCAATTTATGAGTTCTTTCATGGGTTGTGCCCTCGGTATCACATCTGAAAAGACTTCAGCAAATTCAAGGTCACCTCTGTGTTGACTCAGAGAAGTGTACAGTTTTTTGTTTTATATTGGATCACAATTGTGGTCAATTTTAAGTTAATTTTTGTAGGTTCTATGTCTAGATTTTTTTTTAAAAAAATTTTTGGATGCCCAGCTGCTTCTGCATCATTTGTGGAAAACATTCTTTAGTCCCAGGGCTTTTTTTTTTAAAATTAATACACAGGGGCCAGAGATTTAGCTCAGTGGTGTAAGCACCTGCCTGGCAAGTGCAAGGTCATGAATTTGATCCCCAGTACCAAAAAAGAAAAAAAAATTAATGCACGTTTGGTGTATGTGAAGTTTACATCTTAGGGAGTAGGAACATGCACTGAACACATCTCCAGTCTTTTTTATTCCCCTTTCCCTTCTCCTCACCCACCCTCCCACCTCCATCTCTGAATCACCTGCCTCCATTTACATTATTGTTGCTTAGGAGAGAAGATAGGTGTTACTAGACACCTGGGATAAATGTGGTAAAGACATATCTGTCCCCAAGTCTCTTAGTTGCCTGGGCAAAAATAGAAATCTTTGGATTTAGGTAGAAAAAGAAGAAGCAGCTTGCCAAAGTGCTGCCTCTAGGTGGGCTGCATCACTATCACCTGGCAACTTGTTAGAAATTACAGTTCTCAGACCCAGTGAGCAGAAACTGGGAGTAACCAAAGTACGAGAACCACTCGCGCTTTATGATTCAAGGACATACAAGATCCTCCCTGAATGGGAGTTTACCATTACCTCTCTTGCCCAAAAAACAGCGAGAGACGAGGTGAGTGAATGTGTTTTCTGTGATTTGAGCCAGCCTTCTGAAGGGGCTACTACCGTGGATAATAATTAAACACTTGTACGGCAGAGCACGTTGCTTGCATCTTTACTTCTTTGGCTCTGGCTCGAAGCTGGAGGTGGAGGAGTTGAGAGCCTGTTCTGACAAACTCCGTGTTGACTGCTGGCTCAGTGCACACCTCCAGTCACCTGGGAAGGTAGGCAGAGCAGTTACTCTGAAAACTGTGACTCAGTGACCGAAGGCAGAACTTTGCATCAGGCCCATTGCCTATGGGTGTCCCAGGGTCACGCAAGGGGCAGAATGAGAATGTTTGCATAGTTGTTTATAGCTCTTAAGTGATGCATGTGGGTGCCATTGCCCTTGGTTTGGCTGTCCTGGTGATCACGTGCCCTGCCTGGGAACACATCACGGAGAACCCACAATAAGTGATGGCATGTGCAGCAGGTATGGGTTGTGTACCCACCGGGCTGAGTGGAGGGCATCGCTTTCTGCTGCCTCAGAAACTGGTCTGCAGTGCACTCTGGGTTCGCATGGTGGCCACCGGCCCGTCTGCCCTGTGCCATGTCTCAGGGCCAGTCTGAAGGGAGCTACCAGTGTTACCACTGCCAGCCTGTAGTGCATTTGCTATGCTTTCACCTCGCAAGCAGGGCTTTGTGTAATTAGCTCTCGAATGACAACAGCTCTGTCCCGAAATGAGTGCTCTGCAGTGATTAAGGACTAGTGTTAGCTGTACCAGGGAGATACTGCTGCCGGGAGGTGCCTCTGTTTGGTGCCTGTGAAACATTAGATGCTATTTAAAGTGATAGCAGTTCTTAGCTGGCTACTTGGCCTCTGCCATCTGTTAGTGTGATTAGGCTGGTCTGATTCACAGGTGGAGCCTGGGGCCACTGAGATTAAGCAGCTGTGGCCTGTGTGAACACAGGAATGCCATGTGGGGTAATTGGCAAGGCGGGAAAGGGGATGTTGCCATTAAAACCATTTTTTGCCACCTCAAGTGTCAAATGCCTAACTTGATTAATAGAGAAAATTGCAGCATCAAATTCTTTGCATTTTCAACCACCTGGAAACATCCACGTGTTCACACTGATTCCTTTGGTGCCTTATGATTGTTTGGATACGGCTCTGGGGTGCACTTGAATGCTCCTCTTTAGGAAAGTTAGCAAATGATGCTCTGGTGACCTTGGGTTAGCAGTGACATTGTGGGGGGCTTTGCTGGGGAGATACTTGGAATATGACATTGCTTATTTAGTTCTATATCTTCCAGCTTGAAAAAAACCATATTACAGGTCATTTCTTTTGCTGATGCTAGATTACTGTCTGTCTGATTGCAGTGGTTACAAATAAGAAGGCAGGTTTCTCTGCTAGGTACAGAGGGTCTTAGGTTCTGCACTGAACACAGAAAGCATGGCAACCAAGTAGAATGGCAAAGATAACATCAAAAATTAAATGAGGCCCTAGGTTTAACACCAGCCCTAAGTGGGAAGGGGAAGAACAGAAAAGATAAAGGGAGGAAAGGAAGAAAGAAAGAATGAGAACTTAAAGTAGGATTGTCTAATTTTGGCCAAGAAACTAATATCTATTAGTATCCAAGTCTTGTTTGACTTCTTTGGGAGTATTCTGCAGTAGTCAGGTTGCACTGAACTCTCAACCCTCCTTCACCCACCAGACCTCCATGTAGGCAGAACAAATGGCTTGTTTTGACCGTTCACCCATTGTCTTTTATTGTATTATGTACAACATGATGTAATATCTCAGGCCTGCATTTCTCAGTAGACTGCTCTCTTTTTGAGGGCAAGAACTCTCAAAAATGTTGAATATTTTGTGAAATTATAGGCCTTGCATACATTATTTATGGATTGTATTAAAAATGGATGACAATGTTCAGGCCTGTCTGTACATGAAGAAATTAAGCTGGTGTTTCTCAAAGAATACTCCTTGATACTCTATTTCAGAATAATGCGTCATCAAAAGTGAGTTTTTATTTTGAAATAAATTTAGGAAACATTGCATGCAGTGTGATCCTTTCTTAGAGATGTATAGTGTCCAGAGCTTAGTACAACCTCTGAGGAGTTCTACAAAAAACCAGCTATTTAATTTTGCCTTTTTCAGGCTTTTCCTAACTTACTGAACGTAAGACTTTTTTTTTTTTTTTTGGTACCAGGGATCAAACTCATGACCTCATGCTTGCCAGGCAGGTGCTTAAATCACTGAGCTAAAATCCCCTGCCTGAACATAAGACTTTCAAATACAGAGACTGCTAGAGCTGGATGTGGTGGTGCATGCCTGTAATTCCAGCATTTGGGAGGCTGAGGCAGGAGGATCATTGCAAGTTTGAGACAAACCTGGGCTACAAAATGAGCTCAAGTCCAGCCTGAGCCTGCATAGCAAGACCCTGTCTCAAAAAGACCAAAAAAAAAAAAAAAAAGTATACATCAGGAAAAGAAAAATTAAATTTATTGAGACATCCTGAGAGTAATACAATTACAAGAGGTGCTCAAATTTAGTGGCCATTAGCTTCCAGACATTTATTAGTATGGCAAACTGCTGAAGCATGTATACATGTTTTTGGCAGAGTCTGCCTAGCATCTAATATATCCTGTTGCACATGCATAGAAAACCCTGGAATGGGCTGATTGGTGGATCTGGCCAATACCCCCAAGTAAAGTTCACAGATGTGAAGGGCATTCTCCAGTTGTATTTTAGCAGCTGACTGACTGATGACCTCACACTTGCCAGCACGAGACGTTTCTCCAAGCAGAGTAATCCTGTGATGTCATTACAAGCCTGGCTGGCAGGAAAGACTGCGGCTACACATGCCCTTCAGTGAAACGCATTTCGCTGGCTACAAGGTTACAATTTCAAATGCTGATTTTTGAAACACATCCAGGTTGAGGATTTTGAAAGATTCAGAATTTATGAGTTAGCGTAGGAAAGTGTAATTTAACCAATCCTTCCCTTCCCTCCCCTCGGTACTATCTTGATGGGTTATCTGGCAGCAAAGTAGGTAGACTTGCATGCTTCTTTATTTCAGAGATTTTTATTATCTTCAGCTTATGTTTAGTGACAGTGTTTCGGAAGAGCCTGAGACTTATTTCTTGGGAAATCATGATTAGCAAAGTTTAGTTCTGTCACTGAAGCAGAGGAGAAGATAGGAAGACGGCTGCTATCAAGATCCTTACTGCTGGCCAGGCTCGGCCTGGAGTGTGTGAGCGGGGACAGATTGAGAGATTGAGATTTTTAATTCTGGTTTCATTTCTGTTGAGTTGTCCCATGCTCCATGCCAGAGAGAAAGGCAAATTACATTTTGGGGAAATAAGGAAACCAAAGGTACTTAGGTTCCAGGAGTCCTAGCTTATTTTGTTGATTAACCTGCTAATGATAAGTTTTAGCTACCTCTGTTCTAATTGGGATTTTTTTCTTGGTAGATGGGTTATCTAAGTTGGTGAATGCAGAATTCTTAGTTGTCAACATTTCCAGGAATTAAAAAAAAGACAAATACAAAACAAAATGACCAAAAGAAAATGGTCTCCTATGGTTTTGGAAGTTCTTCATAGTGAAAGCTTCATCAAGAAGTTAGTTAGGGTGTTTGATCACGAACACTGGTGGTGGTGTCTACTGAAAGGCTGTGCCTTCTTAGCACCCCTCCCCCGCCCACCCCCACCGCCACCCCCAGTCCAGGCACACAGCCCTTGACGGGAGGGTCTTCCTTTGAAGGCGGTTGCTAGGACTTCCATGGGATAACTGGCCTTCTGGTGGACTCAAGACATCGCACCGTGGGTGAGGTGCCTGGTTTAAAAAAAAAGTGTTGGGCTTGAATGCTGTGAGTGGTTTGAATGAGATTTCTTAAGTAAAACCACAGATGCACCTCCTCATAATCACGCCCTCACTCTATTTCCAAACTTTGTGAAGTTTGTTTTCTCTTAGTTGATGCCAAACTGAAAACAAATGAACTGTGGTCCACAGCAAGGATAGTGACATCCCCTGCCTGCCCCCACCGGGGTCAAAGCATTCAAATGTCCTGATTAGTGATATTTTTAAAAGCCCTAATTATAGATTTAAGACAGAGGCCTTAGTGGGGCTTTAGGGAGTTTGTGAGACTTAATCTGGGAGCTGAAACAGGCTATATTATTTTTTATTTTTGCATCAATAAAAATACAGTTGGCAGTCATGAGCGTTCACAGCTTACATAAATCTTGAACTTTTGACTTAATTACCATGGGAGAGTTCACAGGGCAGCCTGGAGTGGTTGATAGAGCAGCATTCAGGGAGCTGGAAACTTGGGGTAGCTGTAGCTTGGCCCCTGGCTGTGTGGCCTTGATCAAATCACTTAACCTTTCTGGGTGACACTGATCACATTAGCTATCAGGGCAGATGGTCACCAAGGTCTTTTTTCCAGACAGTATTGTAATATGATTCCATATTTTTCCTTTAAAACATTGGGTTCTACTTTCTTGTTGGTTCAGGAGAGAGGTAATAGAACATACACCTTAGATGTTAGTATTGAGGTAAAGGTTTTTGTGGGAACAAGGCCTACCAGCCTATGATTTCTCATTAAATTTCAAGGTCAAAAGTACCCCTCTAGATGGATGTGGTGGCATAGGCCAGTAATCCTGGCTCTTGGGAGACTGAGGCAGGAGGTCATCATGAATTCAAGTCCAGCTTGGGTTACATAGGCTGGCCTGAACTACACAAAGCAAGACTGTCTCAAGAAAGAACAACAAAACCAAATAAAACCCCCTCAAGTTATACCATTTGTTGACGGAATCAATACCTACCCAGCACAAAGATAACTGGAAAGAATGTTAGAAAGAGGAGGGACTTTATGAGAACATCTCTCTCACTTTATAACCAAGGTGTTTAACAGTCACGGTCCCTCTCTCCATCTATCCCTCCCAGAGTACCTTCTCCATAGACTAAAGACAGCTCAGCTGCGGCCTGAGCTTCTCCATCTTTGCTAGTCAGCAGGCATCACCAGGAATGTGGTCCACAACGGAGCCATCCTGATGTGGAAGCTACATCAGTGACGAAGAGGCTGCGTTTTCAATGTGGGGTGGCAGTGGTAAATCAAGACTGTGCCGGAGTACTAGGCAGGAAGTTCCTGTGGAGGTTCTAAATCTCTTTGATCAAGCAAATTTTAAGAGACTTCTGATGCGTGAAAGTAAAATTCTACTTAACTCTGTCACTAATAGGCAATAACTATTTCAATGTAACAATGGTAATGAATAGGTATATTAATTGAATTTTATTTACTCATTGTGGCTGGGTCTTTCTGTTCTTTTATTTGCTAATCATTAGTATTTAATGACTAAGAGAACATTGTTCTTTACTGTATATGATGGTAGAAGATGTAAGGATCTCAGAGCCTAAGGCACTCTATTTGTGATTGAGGTCAACTTGTTTACAGGTAGTCTAGTGTAACCTATTCTGTGTGCCTCCAGAAGTTTATGTCATAGTTGTCCCTTTATTAATTGACCTTAAGCCTACTCAATATACTCCTAAGGTTATACCAAGGGAGGTATAATAAATACTTACTTCTATACCTGTAGTTCATTTCAGTGTGTCCTTGGGCCGGGGATTTAGCTCAGTGGCATAAGCACCTCCCTGGCAAGTGTGAGGTCATGAGTTTGATCCCCGGTACCAAAAACCAAACCAAACCAAACCAAACCAAACCAAACCAAACCAAACCAAACCAAACCAAACCAGTGTGTCCTTGGCTTGCTGATGCATCTTAAGCAAGGATGTTAATGAAACATCTCTTTGGTCCCCTGGTATGTACAAGGGTCATCCCTGTTTGCATAGATCTTTAATTTGTTACATTGTTTCCTTCTCCAAATGAGAGTTGTCCAAGCTGGGAAGAAAGAGGCCTTCGTAGCTTCTGGCTTGTCCAAGGTGCTCTGGCATTTTCATGTGGTCAGAAGGCAAAACTGGCAGGAAATATTGAAGAGAGAAGAGAATGCAGAGGACCCAAAAGCTGTGGAAGAAGGAAGCACAATAGGGTTCTAACAATATTGTTATTTTTCTAGCCCATCTGATTCCTTTTGGCCAGGAGGAACCATTGTAAAATATTAGTTTTTTCCTTTTGTTGTTAAAAGATTCTGTGAGCTTGACATATTAAAGGGAGGCTTAGTTACAAAGGGCTGCTGTGCCTGTGTGACAGTGGGGCTGATCAGACAGGCACAAGCCTAGGCAGAGGGCTGGGGTTGTCACCAGCAGACACACAACTCCTCAGACAGTGTGGTCTTATGGCTCTTTCTGTCAAGTCACCATGCATAGTTCTTGAGAGAATGTTGTACAGTTTGATTTCAAGCTGTAGCCATGTAAAGGATGTGTTCCTGCGGTGCTGATTTGATTTTCTGGTGTCCCCACCCACCTCAGCTCTCAGGAGACTGAGCTGAGACGTTGTGCCCGCACCCCGACGTGGGGTTGGGATATCTGTTTTGGGTGAACAGATTTTATAAGTGCAATTTTAATGACTGAAACTTCACCACGGGGAAGTGGCTGCCAGAAATTCCAGCAAGAGTCTTTCACTTGAGTCCTTAAGTTATGCTTTAGGTGCCATGACAAAGATTCTGGTCACCAATATGCGGTTGTCGCAATCCAGGCCTATGCAGTGCATGTGGCCAGGGGCAGCCTCTGTGCTAGGTGCGGCTTCACCCAAGGCTTAGCCCAGTGGGATTAGAAAAGATCAACATTCCTAGTTCCCTAAAGCAAGTCCTATTTTTTTTTTTTTTAATTTTTGGGGGACATTAAAATCATGCTTAATGGTATGTAAGCACATAGCTGTTGATTTCATTCATGTGAAAAACATTTTAAAGGATCAGCTTAGTGGTAATTGATGCTATTTGAAAGAGTTACTACATTAATATTTAGCTAATTCATGTGAATAGGCTATTGTGTTTACTTAAACAAATGCCACGAGTGCAGACACCTGACAGCATGTGGTATGCTTTTCATGCAGGTCAGATTTATAAAAGTCTTTGTGTAGTGACAAAGCTCATTATTTATTTTGTGTTCTCAATGGTTTCTTTTCAGTGGATGTGGATGGAGTTTTCTAAGTAGAAGCTTTTATAAAAGGAAAGATTATTAGGATTGTTTTTGTATATGCCAGGTCCGGAGAGTCTTGTGATAAATGGGAGTCAAGTACTCCATGGTGAATTCTCAAAAGAAGAGATGCTTTTGCATGTTAGGCACCCAAAGCCAAATGGCTACCCAGGTTGCCTGCTCATTGCAAATGTAGCTGGATTCAAAGGAAACAACACAGCCTCATCATCTCTCCCCTTACCTTCCCTCCTTTCTTTTCCTCTCTCTGCCCTACTTGATGACTGACTATGGTTTTGCACTTCTTTGCACTGGCTTGGCATCACATGATGCCATGTAAATCGTACCGCCTTGCCTCTTGGGTGTTCACAAAGATAAATAAGATACAGAAATATCAGCCCCAACTTTTATCACCGGTTTGAAGACCAAGCAAATAAGGATGGGGGTAGGCATTTGGGATGCAATTATTTTAATTTCTAATTGTAATACAAGAGTGTGGCTACTAGACTTGTTGCTGTCTACTGGCCCACTGTGCCCTCTCTAGAGGAGAGGACACTTCTAAGCCTGTATCAGAAATGAAGACCATTTTTGTGTGTGGTTTGTGGATGTGTGTGCTGTCGTTCAGTCTAACCCTCACCAGAAAGCCGCAGAGGTATGAAGCAGCCTGTCGATGGATCCTTTGGGGCAAGAGGGTATAGAGTTAGCCAGTACCAGTTTGCTAGGATAGACACTTACATGTGAACATTTGAGTTCTTGACCAAGGTGTCAGTGAAAGTTCTGGCCAGTAAAAAAGGAGGAAATGTAGCCTTTGGTCCAGGCTTGCTGTGCTACACTCCAGTATTCCTTATCATGTAGTTGAAGGTGTGGGTTCTAACCCTTTAGAAAAGCTGGGTCTCGGTGGTGATGGAGAATGAGGTGAAAACCAGTGGGCTCTGGCATCAGACTGATTTGGTTGAAATCCTGCCTGCACTTTTTTGAGCTCTGTGGCTTTTGGCAGGCTACTGTCCTCTTTAGTTCTTTAGTTCCTCCACCCTTGAACAGGGATAATAATAGTGCCTTTTTTATTGGATTGTTGTGAGGATTAATGTGTTAAAAATGTGAAAGCTCTTAGTGCAATGTTTGGCAAGTAAGCAACATTCAATCAATAGCAGTCTTTAGCCATTATTAGCAGGCATGAAAAATATACAGCCATACTGTGGGTTGATGCTGTGGCTCTTACTTATAAAAAACAGTACTTCACTTGGTGACTTGAAAACTTAGCTCCTTTCTTGGGTGTCCAAGTCACTTGTATTTATGATTACAAGCGCCATTTAGTGGGCGTGACTTTTGATAACGTTTAGCTGGTAGCCACCTATGAAGATGTAAGCTTAGGCATGGGAGAAGAATTAAGGGGTTCATATATCCACCATTGGAGAGGCAAACACTTGTGTTTTGGCAAACACTTTATTTCACTTAAAAATTAAAATACCTTTGGTGCTCTGATATTTTGTATTTGCGCTGGGAAACTAATGATGCCTCCTTGGATTGTCTTGTCATATTGGGATGATAATTTACTGTATTGGTCTCCCTGTAAAGGAAAACTGGTGGATAAGCTGATGAGGCTCTTGAGGATGGCCTGCTTTTACTGGTGTGCGCATGTGATCATTTAATAGGTGTTTTGATCTAAAATGATATATGTTTGGAGGACCGAGCTGTTGTTCTTGCATATGTTCTTACTAGGAGTATAAAGTAACGTTTTAAAACATGATTTGACATGAAATTATTTTCTGGCACCAAGAACGGGAGCAAGAAGGTGCCTCAAATGCTTTTTTCCCTGTTAATAGGCATAAGCCAATAAGCAGGCCCTCCAGGGACCTTCTGCGAGGCCAGCTGGACTAGACTTCTGAAAATGTGTTCCTTGTAGAAATATTATCCAAAAGATTTAAAAATATCAGACCCTTTCCACACAATAAAATGAGCTTACCTGCTTTTGGAGCTTACTTATGGAGATGCAATTTCCCATGAACCTAAATGTAAACGTTGTCTTCCAATTCAGGAGCCCCGTACTGGACCAACACGGAGAAGATGGAAAAGCGGCTGCACGCTGTCCCTGCGGCCAACACGGTCAAGTTCCGCTGCCCCGCTGGGGGGAACCCAACGCCCACAATGAGGTGGCTGAAAAACGGGAAGGAATTTAAGCAGGAACATCGCATTGGAGGCTACAAGGTAGAACTAAGCTTTCGAATATTGTATTTCTTAAATGTTTCCTTATTTTTGAAAACCCTCTGAGGTTAGCGAGACCAGAAGAAATATTTTTGGAAAAAACCGGTGATTCTAATGTATTGTGTTAATGTTTGATGTTCAAAAAAATCACCCTGGACTTGCATGCTGTTTTAAAGCACAGTCCCCATTTGTGGTGTTCTTTATAGGAGGAGAGTTTAATAACTAAAGGGTCGAAAGTTGAGAGTCTGTTTTCTATATGCTTTATGGCCTGTAAAACAAACTGATGTAGAATTTGAGAAGCTTCAGTGTAGTTGCCTTTGTGTGAGCAGGATTTTAGGAATAGCGAATGGACTTGGACTGGAGACAGGAGTGTGAAAGATTATTCATCCACAGAGAGCGTTAGAAGATGACAGAGGCGGGCCACTGTCTTCCGTCTTGGAGTCATCTATAGGGCCTATCATCATGTCCTGAAATTGAGTCTCATCGCTTATTTGGGTTTTGGAAATTGACAGCATCTCCCTGGAGATACTTGTGAATGTTCCTTTGAATCTCTGTCCATCCGTTTGGCCAACGTTGGTTCAGCACCTCTGTGCTGGGCAGTGTCCTAGGCTCTGGGGAAACTAGAGAGGCCAGGGGCACAGAGACCCTGGTCCAGGGGGAGGCAGACAGTAGAGCTGGCCATCGGGGGATGCTGATGCATGTGAAGTCATGAGAACATCTTGGTTCTATGGATCTGCAAGGAGAGGTAGTGTGAGTTCTGTGGGAAAAGAATGAAACATGTGGGAGAGATTTTGGCCTGAGTTGGAAGGGTGTCTTGAAGAGATACATTAGATGGAATCTCTAAATTGTTGAATGTAGAGAGTGCTTTAGGAATTTAGCATCTGATGACTTCAGGAAACCTTATTATGAATCTTTTGTGCATTTGGAACTTAGCAGGTGTATTGGTTGCCTCTTGCTGCATATGAAAAATTGCCCTATGCTGTAGAAGCTTAAACAGCAATATCTATTATCTCACATTTGCCATGGGAATCCATCCAGGAGTCCAGGGATGGCTTAGCAAGTGCTTCTGTCCCTAGGTGTCTGCCAGGACTGTAATCAAGGTTGTAGTGAAGACTGGGACAGAGAGAGAGAGAGAGAGAGAGAAAGAGAGAGGGAGGGGAGAAAGAGAGAGAGAGAGAGAGAGAGAGAGAGAAAGAGAGAGAGGGAGGGGAGAGAGAGAAAGGAGTTGGAGGAACACAGAAGTTATAGGCTTTTGTGCCCTAATTATGGGGATGACCCACCAGCATTTTTGCTCTTTTCTATTACTAAACAGGGCACTAGGGAGGAGATGACCCAAAGACATAAATGCCAGCATTATGGTGATCACTGGGAGCCATCTGAGAAGCTGGCATCAAGGTTAAAACAGACTGGTCTTTGCTCAGCTGCCCCATCGGAGACGAGTTCTCTCTGGCAGCGGTGGGATGGATGTGTGAAAGGACCCTTTCTCACTGAGCACACAGGCCTCACTCCATTGTTTCTGTGGTTGCACGGGGCTGCACCCCACCTAGTAGTGCCCTGAAGCCCATTCTCTGAAATCCCACTCCCATCTCTAAAGGATTATTGGGTTCTTTTTATTAAGTTTTCATATATTTTTTATTTTTAACTCTGAAAATGAAGGTATTATACAGATAAATATTACAGAAGTAGACATATAACTGCAAGGGAATAAATATGTAACCATCATAAAAATAGCTTTTATGAGTCTGATTAGAGGATGTGGCATAGTTTATTACAAAGCTGAAGATGTGTCTCAGTGGTACAGTGCTTGCCTAATACGTATGAGAACATAGGCTCAAGGATTATTTGGTTCTGCAAACATTTTTGCCTTTTTATTTTAATGTTTAAAAGCTAATGTCTAAAGCTAACCCAGAGAAAAATGAAGAAAGCCTATGCATCTGTCCCTAAGATGAGGTAAGCGGCGTATAAGTGCGCAACAGGTGTAAGGCAAACCAGTGAGTGCCTGGAAAGCTTGCCTGTGAAAGTACTTCAGTCTTCTCCTGCAACTCCTGCTTATTGGTGAAAGTGGAAGGCAGAGGAGTAATTTGTCTTTTTGATTTTAGTTCAGTCTGTAGGTATTATAAGATTAGCAGGTTGGCTTTTTATTAAAAAAGCAAAAAAAAAAAAAAGATGGATAGGCAGAAATTGCATTAGGTGGTATTGGTTGGAAAGGGAGAATTAAAGTACTAACTTTGTGGCTTCTGGGATTGTTTTAACCCTGAACTACACTCACTGACAACTCCTGTAATGGATGCAGCTTCAGTGATTTATTTAAATGCAATTTAAGTGGAAGAACAGTGGTCAAAATCCTGGTGGTTAACTGATTCTGTCAATTAAAGATAGTCTTGTAAATAAAGTACAGAAAGTGCAGGAACCCGCAGGGACTCCCTGTCTCAAAATAAATAAGAGCAACATCATTATTATGGGCAAGGAGCGTTTTGCAAATCTGAATCTGTGATTACAAATATTCTGAGGGGGCTTCCTAGGAAAATGCCGCTTGATTTTGAACAGGTGCAGTTCAGTTTTAATTATTTATGACAACATTCTGCTAAGGGAAGAGCACCTACAGTATGTTCTCAAAGCAAAACAAAGAGCCCTCTGCAGAAGTCTCCAGCCCACAAGGACACACAGGACCGGAGTGCTTCTCTTGGTTTAGGTTTGAGCCTTTTCTGGAGAGAAAGAGAAATAGAATATGTGGGGACAAAAATCTTAAGTATGTTTTGCTTTAAAGAAAAAACAAAAGGTTAAAAAAAAAGGTAAAAGTTCTACAGCATTGGAATGCAGAGCCCTGGCTGGGGTGATGGTCCTTGCTGCTTGTCCTTCCAGACTTTCTCTGGTGAGCAGGAGGCTGGGGTAGTTAGGTGGGGTGGCTCAGGAGGGAGGTGAATCCATCAAATGCAAGTGTTTGCATAAGGGGTTTGCACAACAGTGATGGCACTGGATGTTCATTTGGGGGAGACTGGAAATTTAGAAATTTTAACCCAGAAGCCTCTGGGACTTAAAAAGGTTTTTCTGGAGCTCTTATCTCCTGGGAAAATGCAGTTGTCTGAAGCATAACCCATCTGAAGGGGTTATGTTAAACCAGCCCCAGGTATCAGGCAGGGAGCCATGGGAATGTCTCCCAAGCCACACACACCCTCATGAGCCAAGCACTGCACTCTAAGGCCAGCTTCTTGTGGTGTGCTTTATACTCACAGCCCTGGGCAGGGCCTGACTGGGGCAGCACATGGGGAGCGTGGGCCCTGATAATGGGTCTTTCCCTCATATTTTCTCCATGAGCATTATATCTGAGAGAGCTATCTGGTGAGATTGGTAGTTTTCTTTCCCGAGCACTTCCTCCAAAGCAGAGACTGGGGGTGGGGATTTAGCTCAGGGACATAAGCGTCTGCCTGGCAAGTGTAAGGTTGTGAGTTCGATCCCCAGTACCAAAAATAAAAAGAAAGCAGAGCCCTAACTGAAGCAAGGGATCCTGCATCTCAGTGATCCACTCCTCTGAACCCTTTTTGTCAAGCAAAGTATCAGTCTTTCCAAGGAATTTTTTTTCCAGAGCAAAGACCTGATACTTTGTTTGTTATTTCTGTAGGTTTTGCTTTTGTTTCATAAATCTGCTCATTTCCGAACTGTGGTTGTGCTTTGGTGCCTGAGCCATCCATCCAGCTCTTTCTGCCTGTTTATGGGCACCATGGCCCTTCTCTGCCACATTGCAGCTTGCTTGGAGCGGCATGCACATGGGACCAGTGAAGGGAAAACAGAAAACCAAAGCAAAGTCAAAGAGAATTATGAAATGGCACAGAAAGCTCATTTTAATGAAAATGACCTGTGGAACTCTTTGGAGTTCTGTGGCTCAGGCTTATTTATCACAGAGCTCCTGCTGAGCCCTCCTTAGGCGATTAAGAGTCAGATTATTATTTTCTTTAGTGCGTGTGCAAAGGCTAGTTGAATGTTACTAAGATGCAATTAATTTAGTATAGTAGTAAAGCTTGACTTGAAGCATGACTCTGTCTTCCTAATGGGGCTTATTCCTAGGTTTTTACATCCGTTTTGACCAGAGACCATTTTTTTAAGCTCTTTGTACCTCAGATCTCTTACTTTAAAATGAGAAGATCGGACAATCCTGAATGTCTGGTCCCTTTCTGCTCTAAGAACTGTGATTTAATTGTAAACTATGGTGCAGCAATAGCCATTTTTCATGTTAAACAACATCTTAAACAACAGCACAGATTTATTTAAAATAAGAGATTACCTTCATGGCTAGAGATTTCCTAGGGCTTAGAATAGTTATTGCATAGTAACGCAAAAAAGCAAGGAGATAACCACGATAATAGACCTCCTCATTTTTAGGTAATGACTCAGACATAGACAATTAAAAACCATTTTTCATGTCACTTCTCAGTATTTAGTAGAGATGAAGAGAGATCATAAGCTGGGCTTAGTGGTGTACATCTGTAATCCCAGCACTTGGGAGGCTGAGGCAGGAGGATTGCTGTTATTTGAGGCAACCTAGGTTACAAAGTCAGTTCGAGGCCAGCCTAAACTCCTTAATGAGTCCTGTCTTAAAAAGGCCAACCAACAAAACAAACAAAACAACAACAACAACAACAACAAAAACAAAACAGAGAGCAAAGGATTTCTTCAATGTGGACTATTCATTTCCAACCATGTCACGTGTAAGAAAAGACAATTTAAAATGTGTGTACCATACTTCATATTTAAGAGACAATTTTCACTATAATCCCTACTGAATTGGTTGTTTTGATGCATATGTTAGATTCACATTTTCTAGATTATTTAGATGTCATTTGAAAAAGTGTTTCAGTGTAAGTGTGTGTGTGTGTGTGTGTGTGTATGTGTCCACCTGTATGTGTGTGTGTGTTTTGCTGGGGATCAAACCCAGGGCCTTGCACATACCAGTCAAGGACTTTACCACTGATCTGTATCCTCAGCCCTGCAAGTGTTTAGGGAGAAAGTCCTGACTAACATACTAACAGGGTGACCATCTCTAATCCTGAGATCCAAAATCTGAAATACTCTAAAACCTGAATTTTTTGAGTGCTGACATGATGCTCTAGGTGGAAGATTTCACATATGACCTCATGAGATAGGTTGAAGTCAAAATGGAGAAGTACTAAAAATATTGTATAAAATTACCTTCAGGCTGTGCGTAAGGCATAGAGGAAGCATAAATGAATTTCGTGTTTACATTTGGGTCTCAAGATACCTCACTGTGCCTATGTACATATTCCAAAATGTGAAAAAAACCAAACCTAAAATCTAAAACACTGCTGATCCTAAGCATTTTGGTAAGGGATGCTCAACCTGTATGAATCTACTTGTAGTTTACTGAGATTTTTTTTTTCCCTCAGCCAAGCCATCTTCAGCTTTAATCCCAGATTGAGTGTTCTTTGATGGGAAAAGAGTGTGCTGGTATCAGGCAACTCTGCTGTTGGGCTGGGTTGTGACATTGCCAAGTGCCTCCCTTACATGAATGGCCCTGAGTTCTTTCATAACCTCAAGAGCTAGGTAGGCATTGTCACGTTTTGTGATGATGGCTTGTCATTGGCTCCATGGGTGGCACCACTGTCACCTGACCCAAATGGTTTTTCTCTAGTTGGTTGTCTTAATAAATGGCTTCCTTCGAATGTCGCTCCAGTGTTGTATAAAAACACAGTTACCACTAAATCAGAATTAAAACAGAAAGAACGTTTCCCTAAGACCATGCAGATACATTTTAGCCCAAGGAATACTGTGGAGAACAGCATTGCAAGTATGATGCTGCTGTCTCAATTTCTATGTTATCTGTGGGTTGTTTTAATTGTGGTAAAATAATCATAATATAAAATTTATCATTTAAATCACTTTTAAATTCAGTAGACATTAATTATATCCAGAATGTTGTGCAGCCATTACTTCTGTCTTGTTAGTTATCTCTACCAGAAACTCTACATTTGAACAGTTATTCCTTATATTCCCTTCCTTAATCTTTAGGATCTTCAGTGCTACTTTTTATCTGTGAACTTGCTTATTTTAAGTAACTCCTATAAGTGGAATCATAGGCCGTTTGTCTTTTTGTAGCTGATTATTTCCTTAACATTGTATGCTCATGGATCATCTATGTTAAAGCAAGAATCAAAGCAAGAATCAAGACTTAATTCATTGTGATCCCTGAATAGTGTGGCTGTATGTATCACAGTTTAAGGGTTCACCTGTTGATGGACACTTGGGTGGTTTGGCTATTGTGACTAACGCTGCATTTGCTATACAAGTGTTATCTTTACTTTTGCTTCCTGAGGGTAAATATATAGAAGTGGAATCATTGGATCATTCAAGAATTCTCTGTTCAGCTTTTTGAGGAAGGTCATGAGGTATTCAAAGAGCCAAATTCAAAAGGTGGTGGATGTCTTGCCATCACTCATCTGTGAACATCTTCAGGCAGTGAGCATCCGAGGAAACAAACTTTTGATTTGGGATTCACTTCTGCCTTCCTCTGGAAAGATCCTTGTGTATGGAGAGGCGGAAAGAGTTTCTGCCATGGGTCCTAGATCAGTGGTGGCAAACCTGTACATACGTGCTATTCGTTCTTCTTTTAAGATAAAAAGTGTTAATGTATGAGGTGTTTTTCTAAACTAAAGCTCAGTGTTCTGGTTTAATTGCAGTGTTGGCACTTAGCGATAAGTAAGTGGATTTTGGATTGCAGTTTGGCCTCTCATCTCTGAAAGGGTCACCATCACTATCCTAGATGATCAGCTGGCCCAGCCCTGTTCTCTGGACACCTCTGAAAAGGCAAACTTCTGTCAGTGTGGAGTTTAAGCATTAACAGGTGTTTGCCTTCACATCTGTGTGATAAACAGCTGCCACAGTCCTTGACACATGCGAGCCCAGCTCGTACAAATGTGTGCACAAGGGGTAGTTTGGAGTCCCCAGGCTCCTGTTAGAAGTGGGGTTTTGGAATGGATTAGTAAAATTTTACGCATTTTAATAGCTGGTCTGTGTTAAACTTTAGTTTGCGGGGTGCCTTCCCGAAAGCGAATATCACAAGGAGTTGTTGTCTATCTGTATGAATTGGGTCCTGGCACTGGTGGAAAGCAGTCATGGGTGGTGTATTCACTGTCACACACACACCGTGTTAGACCTGGCACAGAGTACGGCTTCTCGCTGTTTGCTCTGTTTATTATCGAACACCTGGGTATTTGGAAATGTCTGTATATTTTTTGCAATGTGGAAACCAAACATCCAGGTGACAGCCTGGGTCTTTGACCTTTGGCTTTTCACCTGTGTGCTTTTGGTGCCATACAAACTAAATCTACATTTCCAGTTGTCACCTGAAGGTAACTGGGGATTTAACAGGCACCTTGAAAGATTTGGGTAACAGAAGAATTCTGAAAAAACCCGTCTGGGCTATCTTTGTCTTGGCGTTGATGGGGTGTGGAATGTTTGTAGAATCTACTTTTTGTGCAAGAGCGTTGGTGCCTCTAGCTTTAGTCTGCTTTGTTTCAATATTGAAATGTTATTTTAAAAAGACTTTAGTGAACATAGCCCCATGCTCTCTAATTCTGTTGCCTGCGAGATGGAAAATAATGATGAATTTCACAGCGATTTGGTCCTGGGCAGGAATGAAAATGGAGAATTGTACATGTGTTTGTTGGGGCCGGTTAGCTCCTCATTTTGTGTTTGGTTAGCTGGAGAGTAGCAAATGTAAGGGTTCTGTCACCTAGGATCTACTACTCTGTGGATGGCCATGGAGTTCTTTTGTTTTACTTTTTGTTGCGTATGAAATTTCTATTTCAGTTTGGAAGGTACAAAAAAATAAACAATATTTGTAACCCTTGCATTTAATTATGTAAAGTAAATTGCTGACATTATATTTCTTTCTGAATTTTGGCTGTTTTACACAGCCTGCTTATAGTGTCAGGTTTATAGGCATGTCTAGGGATGTGCTGTGTGTGTTTGTATCATTTTAAAAAGTGGAATCATGAATATACTTTCTCATCTGCATACTTTTGTCTTCCACCAAATGCTATATAATGATAGCTTGCCAGTTCTGAACATACGGATACCTTATTCTACTGACTATATGTGATCTAGATATAGTGAACTCTCCACTGGGTTATATAGGATAAACTGTACATTATTAATGATTTTTGTGTGTGTGTGTGCTCTACCACTGAGCTACAGCCCCAGCTAAGTTTCCTTAATGGATTCCTGTATGGATTCCATTATCTTGTTTCACAGAATGTTTAAAATTTTATTCATTTGCCACAAAGGAACTGTGTTATTTCCTATGGGCCAGATTTCCTAAAATTGGTATTAACTTGGGTAAAAAAAATATGCCTTTCTAAATTTAATGGTACCACCAAGTTATTTTATCAAAAGTTTTTTTTTCTCAATTTCTGTTCCTGTTTTCAATTTAAGTCCATGTTTACCTCCATTTTCACCAAGTACTGAATGACATGATCTTTCTAATTTTTGTTAATCAGCTGGTGAATCGCAGCAGGGCCTCATTATTCTTGTTTTCATTTGCATTTCCCTGATTGTTAATGAGGTTAAGCATCTTTTCATATGTTTATTGGGTACTTACAGTTCCTGTTCTTTGACAGCAAAGGTGGTGCATAAGCATTTGACCTAACAGGCCAGATAATAGCACTGAAGATCTGGGAAATTAAACAAACAAACAGACCACACATTGGACGGCAGTCTCTTTAGATTTACACTGAAGGTTGATATAGAAACATAGAGATTTAGTAAACCCCAAAACTCTATGGCTTTGTTTCCCATTTTCATAGAGTTATTGTTTCATTTATTTAGCTTGTAATTAAGCAGCCACTAAATACCAGGAGGATATTCCTACAAAAGTGTCCAAAGTCTTACCATTGACTGCTTCTAGTTGTTCATTTGGAAAATGCTACAGCTCATCATTTGGAATTGGTATACTGCTATGTCAAAGAGTCACATACTGGAGCAGTGGCGTAAGAAAATAAATATTAACAGCATTGCATGGGGGCAGTATTGATTACCAAGGTTCCAGAAGGGTGGAAACATCCTGTTTGGTAAACATACTTTTCATCATAAAAGCATTTTATCAGTGTTAACTCATTAATACTTGTAGTGCATCTTTGCGGTATTCAGGGCACATGGTCCCTTGCAGAGGAACCTTGAATAGAATGCCAAACCTCCAGGGAGAGACTGGAGCTGATCATATTCCCTTGGGACAAAAAAGGCAGCTGCCAGGCTGAGCTGCATATGCCAGTATTTAATGTCTTGGGCTGAGGCAGATGATGTCCCCTCCCCATGTGGTTCAGGTTCAGTTCCATTTGGAATACACTGTGTGCCAAATCTGGATTCAGGCGCAAGAAAGACATTGACAGTTTGAATGGGGTCCAGAGAGAGGCACTGCTGTGATTAAGGGCTTAGGGGCTTGACATTTGAGCGGGGGCTCAAAGAACTGAATATTTACAGCAGGGCTAAATGCTGGATTACATGGCTTGGTGACGTTGGGGCCTGTGGCATCCCTAAGTTACCCTTCATGTGACAGGTAGGTCCCTCAGAGTCGAGGAGAAAGCCACTTCTGATATCCCCAAGAGCTTGGGGTAGGGTACTCACCTTGTGGGTACCTCTTTGTGTTTCTATCTGCCTCTAGTTAGGTCAGGTTGCTAATACCTGCCTCCCTATGCTCTGCACATCACAGCTGCAATTAGCACCTAGAGGCCAGCATATAGAAAATTCTGTTAGTACTAACTGGAAAATTTGGTATCCTCACTTCCTTCAGAGTACGCATCATGCATGGGAGGCTTCTCTTTTCTTCTAAGGAATACCTGGCCCCATATGTTGGTTCTCCTACAAGTTGTGGCCCAGACAAGGACACAAAGTGAATCTTCTGTGAGTGCAGACTTTCTCTGTTGTAGATCAGATGCCCTCAGATCCACTGTACTGCTAGATACATATCTCAGTTACAGTATTGTGAATCCGCTTTCCTGCCATCAGCTCCGTAGTTTTGGACTCTGAGACAATCTCCATGATTGTTCAGGGTTCAGGTCAGTCTAGGCCATTCTTTTTTAACCCAGTACACACCCTTGTTATTTTTTATTTTGAGGCAGGGCCTCACTAAGTTGCTCAGGCTGGGCTCGAACTGGACATCACCTCCCATCAGCATCCAGGAGAATGGGATTATAGGTGTGCACTACCATCCCAGGCTACAGAACTCATTTTTACCTCACTGCTTGTGCTCTGTTAGGAGGATCCAGCCCGCAGTGATCCTTCATGAGCCTGTCAGTGATGAGTGGTGATCTTGTTTTTGAGTTCATCAGCTGTAACTCCTCTGCAGCCCTGGCTTACATACCATAGAGTGAGTTGAAAACAGTGGTGGTGGAGTGAACTCATACAGTCTCTTAACTCTGGCAGGCTGATCACTGGGCCTGCTTATTTTGTCCTGATTTTATAATAGAGTACTTGTGAGATGATTTTCTTCATTCTCTAATTTCGTTCTTTGACTCACTCCTGTGCTTGTGAAGGCTCTGCCTGTATTAGCGGTTTTTGTGTGATTAAGGCTGAAAACACTTGCATTACTCAGGGCATCATTCAGAAGGTCAGTTGAAATTCCTGAAATGATCGTTGGCAAATACTAGGCCTAGGCTTTTCGTTACGTTTTCTTTGCATTTCTCTGGAGTGCCTTTTTCAGTATCGCTAAGAATAATTTGGAAAGAAGTATTAAATCTCTGAATTCTAAAATGACACTGAAATTTGCATCTTGTCCTAGTAATGAAAACTTAACACTTTTTTTAAAAAATGTGAGTCTACTGAAACATTTTAAAAACAAGGTGAGAACATTAGAGTCTAGTCTGCATATTGACGGAACTGTGGGTAGGAGTCACACTAGCTGGTTTTACATGTGCTTCTTATCTTTGCAAAGTCTCAAGGATTGCACACAGATGGGTATGTAACTTTTAAATTCATTGTTCCCATGTTTGGAATTCTGAGTATATGAGGAACATGTAACATCTATTCAGCCTCCACCAGGGATGGAAAGGCGAGATCTGTGTTTCCTCTTGAGATGTCTTGAGACTTCCAGAGAGCATCTGAGAGCCATGAAGAAATAAATGAAGGGCTTTTAAGCAAGAAAGCTGTAGGAACAAGAAAAATGTTTGCCTCATGTACTCTGTGGGAGAATTACATTATCTAAGGCAGGAGGGAGCATTCAGGGCAATGCCGGACACAGCTAGTACTAACTGTGTGACTCTATGTCGTTCGTGGCTGATATAGGGACTGAGGAGTCCCAGTGGATGAGTGACCTGGTAACACACTGCTCAGGAGCATTGATACTGTGTAAACTTCCTGTCACTTGGGTTCTCCTAGAGGACCCCTCAAACCCACGACAGTGACAGACCTGCTCTGATATCCCAGAATACCACTGCACATCTCAGCGTGTTAGTACTGCCTCGTAGGTGTTCGTATGGTGATGATCTGGATTTTCATATTAATTATGAGGACATTTAGAATTCAGGCAGTTCTTTTTTGCCTTCCCTGCCTTGCCCAGCTGCTTCTCCTTTTCCTTCTTTTTTTTTTCCTTTTGGTGCCAGGAATTAAACCCAGGCCAGTGCACCCATTAAGCATGTACTCTACCATTGAGTATCTCCCAGTCCTAACCAACTGTATTTTAAATTAAGAAAGCAAATGATCTGGTATTATGTGCTAAGGTGATTAAACAACCACCTTTATTTTTATCTTTTCAGGTACGAAACCAGCACTGGAGCCTTATTATGGAAAGTGTGGTCCCATCTGACAAAGGCAATTATACCTGCGTGGTAGAGAATGAATATGGCTCCATAAATCACACCTATCACCTCGATGTTGTTGGTGAGTTTGCTTCCTCTCACGTGGCAACTGCGCTCATCTGTTCTAACTTCAGTTATTTGGAACCCTGAACATGCATCTTGTTTCTCCAAAGTGTTTAAGGAAAATCAGTTTATTTTTATTCTTTCTACATGCTAGCTGTCTTTGGAGAAGGCTTTTTCTGTCATGGACATTGTTCTGTATCCTGATTAGCCGGGCTTTGTGGGTTTTGCGAGATCTTTTTGGTTCCTAAACATCATTTTTTATAAGGAGGACACATGTAAAATGCCTGGAAGCTGAGATTACTCTGAAAAATGTTAGTGTGTGCAGGGTAAAGGCATCAGATAGAATGTAGAAGAACTTTGTTTTTAGAAGAGAAGTAAAATTGCCTAACGATGGGCAACTGTATCATGTGTACTGAAGAGTAAAGAAAAAGGTATTATAATGACCGAGCAGATAGCAGGCTATGAAAAGGTCAACACGAAGGGGCCCTTTGCTTCCATTGGAAGAAAGTTGTTAGACACTACCAGTTCAGTGTCTATTCGTGGTACTGTGAAAAGGGGACCACACATATGAGTTTATAAATGTTTTTGTCAGAGTGCACAGATAAGTAAGCTATTTTAGTTAATATCTTAAAGATCACACAAGCTGTTGTCTTAGAAACTCAAATTTCTTTCCAAGTTTTGCCTGTTATGATGAGTTTTTATTGTAACTATTGGAAGGTGTTTCTGTCTTGGAGAATTGCCAATACGTGGATCTTCTTCTAGCGCATGTCTCTTTGTACAGAGGTGGTGGGATAAGATTTCTTCTCTGTTGGAGCTGTTTGTTCTCTGACTTGTCACTATCATGACTTCCATCTGCTGCCTGTCCTTGGGCCATTTCTTTAGCTTACCTGATTATCATGCTTTTCCCTATATGTAGGTTACTGATTTAGATTTAACACAAAGCTCTCAAGAATTTATTTTGCTTTAATGTGATTATAGGTAATGCCATGTACTGTGTTCTATAAATGAGTCTTTCCTACATCATTTTCCATGCATCTGCCTGTAGCATTATCTCACTTTTGAGTTTTTCTTTCCCTTTCATAAAATATACCCTCTTTAAAGAAAGAGATTCCATAGATACTTGGATTGCTCAAAGAGCCGCTAAAAACCTTTCCAAAAATTGGATTAACCAAATTATATAGGTTTAGTTTAACTGGAAACTAAACAGAAAACCATTTTGATTTTGTGTCAAGTTAAATGAAGTTCAATTCATAAGATACACTGCCTTAGAAAGCATGATACGGACTTTACTCTTATCTGTATACAAGTATTCAGTGGAAAGAATATTTATTTGAACATTTGAGTTAGTCAGAAGTCTTGATGTGAAGTTTGATAGGCTTTGGTAGTCATAGAACAGTTTTGAGACCTCTTTTTTCCCTGGAGATATTTATGGTGTGATTCTTAGAATTACTGTGTTTAGGTATTTTCAAAACAAGCACAAAGGGCAGTAACACACTTAAATATGAGAACAAAATAGGTAGCATATATTTTGGCATCAAGGTGCAATAAATCTAGAAGAGCACATGTCTTGGAATTTACTAATTTACTTTGGGCTTCGTGTGTACTGAATTTGATGTGACGTGTATAAGGGAAGAATGTTTAATTTTGAGCTAAAAGTTCTAAATACCTAATTTTGAAATTAATTTATTGTGGGGGGAAAATAATTGTGCTAAAACAACCTTCTGGGATTATGGGTTTGCATAGGCTTGCAAATTATTCATTGAGATTGCTGGGACCATTCCAGGAAATGAGTCCTGTCCCTGCCATTCCAACCTTGGGCTTTTGCTTACAGCAGGTTTTACTTGGAGTTGTTATGTAAAACATTCAAAAGGCCCTTGCCCCACCTCCTCTCTGAGCTTTTTGGCAGCTCATCCCCATGAAGCCCTGAAATCTCTCTTAGAGTTTAGGGTAGGGATTTGAACTGGGCTGCTGAATAATGGAATTGTGCTGTCTAATGTTAATCCCCTGGCAATCAGTCTTGTTGAAAAGAGGGTATGATTCAGTAGTGTGATGTAGAGGGAGCGTGGAGTGTATGGAGTAATGCAGAGAGAGGCCTGATTATGTCACAAATTTGGGAGCTCGCCCAGCCAAACACGGGCCAATAATGACACAATGCTGGTTGGGAATATCCATTAAAGCTCCACTCCAATAATTTTCCAAGCCTTGAACCTTCTTTATAAATAGAAGCCAAAAGTCAGTGGAGTAATAGACATTTTCAGTAAAGATGGAGGTGTGAAATACTCCCATCTTTGCTCAAAACTCTAGTAATTGCTTTGAGAAGCGCTAATAAAATAAGAATTGAGTCAGCTAAAGAGTCTCGTAGAATTACAGGGTTGGCAATCATTCTGAACATCTCAGCAAGTGGAAAGAAAAAAGATACAGGCTTAAACAATGAATGTCTTGTGGCCCACAAGCCCAAATTTAATATTTTGCTCCATGTAACAACCTCTAAGCTGCATCTCTGTTGCACAGAGAATCAGAATGTCTTTCCCAGTGAAAACGAAGTCCTGTTCTGGCTCACATTCTCTGAGATTTTATTTTTGTTGCTATGCTACATAGACTTGTGGTTCAGATATTAGGAAGCTTCAGAATGGGTGAGATCTTTTTATTGAAATTCCTCCCTGGAAAAGCATCCCCATAAGCACTTTAATGTAAAACCCGTGTAATTTAAGTGACATTCCTGTGTTCTGGAATTAAAGAGCAAACCATTGTTGTATGGGAGAGAAAAATGCTTTTGTTTATGGGAGCCCTTTTAGGAGCCTTGCATGATCCTCATTAAAATTGACACCATTACTTTTTAGCCATTTATTGCAAGGGAGAAGTAGTGTGAAGCTCCACATTTCAGTAATTGTGGCGGTAATAAAACAGGCTCCCGAAAGGAGTGGACTATGGGAGGTGCCAAGTCTTTGCCATGGTTCATCAATGAGGGTTGCTGATGCCCTGGATTTTATGGGGTTCTGCTTCCAAGAAACCACACCTAGGATGAGCCATGAACTCTTTCCACATTCCCTGCATCTGACAGTGAGGGAGTTGAGACTCATATGCTAGTTGACAGGGGCAGCAGGTATGTCAGAGGTACATCTGCGCAGGGGGTGGACTGGAACAAGTTCCTTAGCTCTTTTGAACTTCTGTGTTATCATTAGCAAAATGGGAAGGATGATGCTTACCTCATTCCCGTGATAGTCGTGATTGTTTTCTCCATCTGCTGTAATGAAGGACTCCAAATTTCATTGGCTTATAATAGTACACATATGTTTGATTATAGCTGTGGAGCCTAGAAGTTCAAATCCAGGTATTGCCAAGTATCTTGCCTTTGCCACAGTTTCCAGTCCTTGGGGATTCATCACTGTACTCTCTGCCTCTACCTTCATGTATTTGTCTTCTGTGCAGTTTGAATTTTCGTTTTTCTCTTAAGAGGATGCCTATCATTGAATTTGGGGGCCCTCCTTAAAATTGAGGATGATCTAATTTCTATCATTTTAACTTAATTATATCTGCTAAAATCTTTTTTTTTTTTTCTTAATAAGGTCATATGCATTCCCAGGGTTAGGACACAGGTATCTCTTCTCAGAGCCACTATTCAACTCACTGTAGTAGTCATGAGGCATAAGATGAGTGAGCAGTGAAAACGCCACATTGGTACGTAGGTGGCCAGCCACAGATACCAGTTTCCTCCCTTCCAAAGCTGAATTCTTTTGAGGATTGGAAGGAGTCTTTACTAGCTTTTGTTTGTCTCTATCAAAAGTCTTACTAAATAAACCAAGTGCCATTTTGGGAACCACAGAACTGCCTAGGAGCTGATGTTCCCATATCCTGCTGTAGTTTTCACTGTGTTTTCACGACCATCCTAAGACTAATCTGGTTACTGAACTTGCAGGAGAGATTCAGAGAGTTTAAATGCTTGAAGTTTGTTAAGGGGGGCCTCTTGACCCCATTTCCTCCTCACCCCATCTTCCGCATAGGTAATTCAGGTCTAGCAGATGTAATGATTCATGCATGGACTAGGAGAAGGCAGTGGAGCTAGAGTCTCCCTGGAGGTGTTCATTAGCCCCTAGGTCAGGGCTGCTTCCACTGCATGTAACTCCTTCATGTGGTATTCACTTTGGTATGGACCAGCAGTGACTGTCACCACACTACTCTTCAGTAGGAGCTGCTGCTTTGCCACTTGACATTGCTCTTTCCTGAGTTGAAAATAGATAGAGATAGACACACACACACACACACACACGTGCGTGCGTGCGCGCGCGCGCAGAGTGAGATTCAAAAGACTGATTGTTCTTTCTCCCTCATGAAGACCCTGTGAGTGTTCTCTTGGACATTCCGATTCTGGATTCCAATTACAATTCTGGCTTTTTCACTGGCATTTGATATTTGGGGGGCAAAGTACAGGGAGGGTAGAGATGGTGCTTCTGGATTTGCCTAGACTAGCCATGTATTTTCCAGCACTTTGTCCCCTACCTGGTAGTGAAAGGTGTGGGCAGCAGACCAGTGTCTCAGCGAATGGTTGAGGGGTCATCAGGGGCTGCACTCTACTTCTGGCCAGGTAGAGATCACCCTGGCTTCACCACTAGCCCCAGCTTGCTCCGCGATAGACCAGAACAGCACTATCACTGGCCCTGACATAAGTCCTCTGTATCTTGGCTCTGGATGTGGTGCAGCCTGAAAGCATGAAGGAGTCCGTCCTTCAGGTGTGCGTTCAGGAGGAATGAGGATCGCCTGTTCCAAGCCCTGACTGATAAGTCCACTGTGGCATTGATGTCTGGCACTGAGATTTTGGCAGCCGGTCTCCAGTGGGAGAAGGAGAAATTGCGCAAATTGTTTATTGCCAGGGGTTGCCTGGGTCCTGGGAAGACAAAATCATAGTGTGATCTCTGAGCAGAGATGAAGGGACAAAGAAAAACCAAAGTCCTTCGAATCACATCTGAAGAGTAAATTTGGGACCCTCTGTGGGTTTGGCCTAGGGTAGTATTTAAATCAGTGAAAAAGTGGTGGCCTTACTAGTTAATGAAATGGTGAGTTTGTTACTGACATTGTCTGATCCTCACTGCATGTTTTCTCCTGAGGAAGATCACATTGGAGGCCTAATTTCCATCTTTCTGTGGCTTCTGGACAGAGCTTTTGTTCCCTTGTGATGAGGAGTAGCCTTGACAGAAGCACTTAAACGACATAGCACTGAGGATCCGGAGATGTTTGAATTCTGTGTTAGATTGCAGTGTTCACGCTTTTCTTGGTGCTGCCATGTCCAGCTCTGGAGCCCTGTGGCTCTTGACCTTGAGGTCTCCAGGACCTCATTTGATTTTTTTTTTTTTTTCATAATCTCATGATCTTGCCACCAACTAGTTTTCTCTCTCTCTGTCTCTCTCTCGGAAGACAGGCTCTTCCTTTGTTACCCAGGCTGGCCTCAAACTCATGATCCTTGTGCTGGGGTTACAGATGTATGCCACCATACCTGGTTTTCTTTTTCAGTTCTTCCTCTAAAGTTAAGATTAGGGGCTTTATGCTAATACTGACACTGTGCTAGCTCTGGAGTTATGAAATCTAGCTGCAGAGAGACAGAAAGTCCTTCTGTTGGAAGTAAATGGAGGTCTCCTGCCAGGGAATAGGTCACAGAGAGTACCTTTGTGATTGGACTGTTGCAGTTAACATGGAATCATGGTGCTGCGGCCACAAACGAGTTGGAAGCACATTCCTGTTACTCCTTTTGTGGCTTTGGAGCCATTTTCGCCTTTATTCCAAACCATGGTTGCCCCAGTCAGCTCTGAAGGGTCTCCCTTGCCAGGTAGCATCTCTGGAGGTTCAGGGGGAAGTTACATGGTGTTGGGGGAGATGGGAGTTGGAGTCCTGTTTCCATCCTCTCCTAGCTCTGTGTCCTTGGTGAGTCATAGCACATGTGAGCCTTGGCCCCATCATCTGTGCAGAGGCGATGATAGCCCATTTTCCTTGTAGCACCATGGGAGGATGAAGTGGCACAAGAGCAGTGCTGTAAATAAGAGCACCAAATAAGTAAATGCACCAAGGGACTCTCATGAGGCAATCCTGTGGCTCATCTCCTACTTCCAGCTGGAACATACAATCTGTTCTTAACTGATGGAATGGTCAGTCTTGGCCCTTCCTCCAGGACAGAGATTTCCAAGTTCCCTCTTGTAACTACTGTTTAAGGAGCATTTAAATTGCTATAGGGTGGCTCCACTTTCCTGTTTCACAACAGCGATTCCTGGAGCAAAGACTGGCCAGCGGGCAGCATGATCACTACTAGTGCATTGACTGGCAAAGAAATACATGTTCAGCAAGTGGTTCTTCCTTCCAGGTCTAAGAGCAGGTGGTAGTCTGTGTGGGTGTCAGTGTGGATGAGCATAGCCCATGGTGATGGCAGCATTTTCTCTGTGTTCTCTGCAAACCATCAAACACCCTTTGGCCGGTAGGTAAGGAAGAGATCAGCTCTATTGCTTTTGATTCTGCTGGGGCCCTGGCTGAGATGGCTGGACAGAGGCTAATAATGTTTGATCTTTGCATTGAGTCTGTGTTGTGGCAAAGATATAGAAGTGTACAATCATTTTAATGTCTTAATATTTTCTATAAAAAGAAGGTCTCTTTGACATACTTGCAGATGCAGATAGATGTGGGGTAAAGAGAAAACTGCTTTATTAGAGGTGGGAGTAAGCATGGCATGGGAATGGCCATTCGTCTATGGCAGCGTATTGTGTGCAGCAGTGCTATAATTTAGCAAAGTTTCTGTGTGCCCACTTAGAGTACAGGCATTGGAACATCTCTAATCTGAAAATCTGAAATCCAAAACTTTTTGAGTGTGATACTGATTGCATTGTACCATGGATCATCACTTCAGCACTGAAAAAGTTTCAGAGTTTTCAGCACTTGCGATTTTAGGTTTTTGTTTTCACATTAGAGACACTCAACTGGTAAAATCTATGCAAATATTCCAATATTCAAAAAATTCTTCCATGTGGAATACTTCTAGTTTCAAATACCATACTTCAGACAAGGCACATCAACCTGTAACAGAAAAATGGTTGAGTGAATTATTTATATTTGGAATGTTGTAGCTCTTAGTGTATTTCAAAGTACAAAGCAAGAAGTACGCAGTTTTTTTCTTATTCATATAGCTTAATCAATGGCCACCTTTATAAACAGAGTCCTTTTGGGAACTTTTATGCCAAGTCATGCCCAAGTTATGGGAGTGTGGGCATGTCATTGTGCTCTTCCGGTCTTACATGACGCCTCAGTAGTTTGCTGTCATGGATTGCCTGTGTCTAAGAATGCCTCAGGGGAGTATTCACCATCCTTGTGCTTGTTTTACATTTGCAATCAAGAAGGAAGGAAGTGACGGGAATGTGCTCCTAACAAACAGCAGAGTTGATATGGAAAGGTAGTTTCAAGAGTTACTCTGCCATCTTTCATGCTAACAAGTCGGTGCAGGAGGCTCTGAGGAAGAGATGGCAAAGGACGTTGATTATTGCTATGGGGAGGTGGTTCTACTTGTCCGAGAAGAGAGAGATGAGGCAGTGAGAATGTCATTGTGTTGGTGTGGGGAGAGAGGGTAGAGCACAACCCTCTAATGAGACTGTCTGCATTTATTGTATTGTAATAATGAATCCTCTATGGAGCACATGATGTCCATGTAGCCTGTACTTGAGGGTGACAGTCACTTGAATGAGACACAGACATTGTACTCTGGGAGTTCTTATTTCAGTGTGCAAAAGACCCCAAACTATCATAGTGACAAGATGATCAGTGAGTATAGAGATTCCCAGATCCCACTGGAACTTCATCTTTATTGTAAGATTCTCTCAAACAAGGCCTCTAGGATTATTTCCTTCCTAAATACAGCTCGTTTTGTGCCCCAGATATATGCACCTCCTTATCAGGGAGCTGGTGATCTTTTGAGAGACAAGCATTAGTTATTGTTCTGGAAGGACCTTTTGCAAGTTGTGCTTTATTGGAAAAAGAGTCCTTATTTTACTGGTTTGTGTATACTTTAGGCAGGGGCTAAAAAGTAAAGGACTTGGTCCTTTAAATTTTATATTTTACTTAAAAGAAGTAAAACCATCCTGTATGTGAGATCATTGCAGAGTGTTCATTAGTGGGTGGATTGGGGCCTGATGGAAGCATTGTGTCTGGCTTGGACAGTGAGGAGACAAGCAGAATTTGGATTTGAGCTTTTTGTTATCTGGGTGGTAATTTTGAAACCTCTTTTTAGGTGATGCTTGTAGTAAGAAATATTTAGAAGTACAGTTATTTTCAGTCTGAGTTTTGTCTCCAAGAAAACAAGAGAGGTTCATTGTCCAGTTTCTCATGTTGTTTGTAGCAAAGGGAGGCATTTCTTGTTTGCTCAGATGGGCTGAAAGCTTTCCTTTCTGTTTGATTCACCCCAGGCGCAAGGCAAGGCGCCAGAGATTAGCATAGATCTTTCTAGTTTTCCTGTAAAAGAAAAGATTTTTACGTGATGAAACCTATCAGTATTTGTACAATGGGCATCTTTCCATGGTTATACATATTCACTAGCTTCATTATTAGTGGACTGTGTCCTATTCTGTCATGAATATAGTACAGTTTAATCACATTTATTTATTCTGTCATGAATATAGTACAGTTTTATCACATTTATTTAATCATACTTGTTTCAAGTTACAAATAATGCTACAGTGACAAGCTTCATACATATCTAGTAGGCAACTAACTGTATGAATATTTTTCTAGCACAGATTCTAAAGGTTGGTGGCTGGACCCTTTTTGATGTTGTAAATCATTATAAACCTAATAATCTTTATTTTAACTTTTGGAACTTTCCGGTGGTTTGGTTTCTAGTTTTTTTTTGTAATCATTTGAGAGGAGTTACTCTAATTAGGAGTTCTTCCCAAAAAGAGAGTACATTTAATTCCTGAACAATATGAAAAAAAAAAAAAAACCAAACTTTTCCAACATGGTTTTCTCATGAAGGAAACCCAGCTATGCAGACACCAGCTGACAACCTTGCATTCCTGAAAGATGCTGTGCTCCCCTAAGCAGGTGGCCATGCTGGGGCTCTGTTGATGTCTTAGCAGCAGGATTGCTGTCAGCTGTGTTTACCACCGCTCCTCAGGAGGCAGCCTTTGGAGACCTGACGTGTGAGTTTACATCAGCATCACGCCAAAGGCCTTACAGAGCAGGACCTTGTACTGAGTCTTTTTGTTGAGAGTGAGAAAAGATATCATTTAATAAACAGGACAAGATAAATAGACTTGGTCCAGCATGGAGGTATGCCTTCATCCTAGACTATACTTTGTGCACTCTGTGATATTGTCTGCTTTCCCGTGACTTTTCTTTCTTAAATTGTGTCAAGAGATGCGTAGCATAACCATTTTAATCATGGTAAGTGCACAATTCTGTGACATTCTGTATATTCCAGTTGTGAAACCATCACAGCTGTCCACCTCTAGAGCTTTTTCATCATCTGAAAGCCACGTCTCCTTTCAACAACAGGAAAGGTGCTCTGAACCTAAATTTGGCATAACTTTGTGGACATCAAATAGTCATCAACTCTGGTTTAACTTTTGGGACGGTCCAGGGCTCAGAGTATCTTAAACATTGGGGGTGTAAAGCTAAGAAAAGCCCTTCTTCTGTAATTTGCCTGAGAAGATTCAAATTGACACCCAGCAGGTAGAAGCCACTCAGCCCCAAACCAAATCACAGAGTCTGTGACATTAATTAGTGAAGGTGCTTTGCCTCCACCTGCTTGGGTCTTCCCAGACTTGAGCCCCAGCCAGCACTTTACTCTGCTTGTCCACACCATCGAGCAAGCACAAAGGAATTAGTGGTGTTTTGCTTCTAGCATTTCACATGGTACAGCCTCCATAAGTCACTTTGTGACTTTACCGCTGGAGGGGAGACGCTTCATCTTTCCCCAAACAAGCTTGTTCCGCAGACGTTGCTGTCTCTGAAAAAAGATGTGTGTGTGTGTTTTAGAGGCAGCTGGATTCCCAGCCCAATTCTACAAGACTTTCCAGAGGCAGATGGCCAAGCAGAAGGTGTGAACACCTGGGCAACCAGACAGAAAGAACAGAATCGGAAGAGGAAAGGGCAGCAAACCAGTCCCCTTCCACAGAATGCGATTTCCATTCTTTAAAAAGTAATTTTCAGGGTGCCTAGTGTTCTAAACCCTGTGACTGTATGGGCACTTTCTGAATGTCCTCCGCATCCCAGCCTTACCTTTTCCTGGTCATTTTAAAGCTCAGGGAAAATAAGACTCAGAACCCAACTAGATGCAGCCTGTCTGGTTTGAGAGTGTTAGGCGGAGGTTTGACAAGGTGATGAACTCATTCTACTAATTGTAATGAGCGTGAGGCCTTTAGCAGACCTCAGAAGGCTTTGATCGGCCTCCTCTTCCTAATAACCGTGCCTCATGCTAACTGGTTTAGTGCGTTTTTAGGCAACAAAAGCAACCACCGACTATTCTTTAGAGGGGGGGGAAAAAAAAAGCTAGGCTGAGCTTTAGAAAAAAAAGAATTCCCAGTTTCTCTCTCCCAAATTGCAGAATGTACTTTCCCTATTCAGGCCCTCGCAGTTGCTAAGAAACTGCCATTTTGAAGGAAGGGTAATTAAATTTTGATTTTAATTTAAAGACCAAGCAAGCAAGGCTAGCCATGCCCCCTCCGCGAACGGTGCCTGAGAGCAGCAGACTGGCTGCTTCCAGACCAGAACTGAGGACTCCGTGTGATTTGAGTGCTGCTGCCAGAGAAAGTGGCTTCGAACTGGTTCTTTGTCACAAGGGTGGTTAACTTTTGGGGGGAGAAAAACTGGGAGATCAATGTGTGTTGGCGAAGCATGGGCTCTGGGCTTGATTAATTTATAGGTGTAATTTAAGAGCCTGGTTCTCCTTCTGATCCCTGGGATGCATGTTTACTGAGTCTGTAGACATGAGGCCTCTCTGCTCCCTGGACGTTTTTTATGGCTTTTGCTATGTCAGAGCAAAAGCTGTAGATCTCTTATGAGCAAACATATTATTATGTCCAGAGAAGGACTGGCATGTTATAAAATTTCAATGGCCAATTAACGAAGATTTATTCTTTGTCACTCAGGTATTTTCTTCTGTCTGTCCTCCCTCTCCCTTTTTCTCCCTTTCCCTCTCTCCGTAATTACCTCTTGGAATGAAGTAAGCTGTGTTTTCTTCCTGCAGTCTTCAGTTGGGTTATGGCTCCCAGCGACAGAACAAGACTTGAAAGAGCCAATCTGGATATTTAGCCTCTTAGCAGCTGGGCTTTCTGCTTTAGTGAAGTGGACACTTGAAAAAAGGGGGTGAGAGCAAGAGGGAGACAGGGAAAAAGGGCAGGGAGGGAATGTATTTTTTAGAGCACTTCAGTCTGTTTACTACGCATTTATTTGGTGGAACCTCTCATTCCAGCAGTGCAGCCAACTGTCCCATCGGCAACAGCCGCACCCTTTGGCCGGCTCTGCATGGTGTCTTAATTTGGAATGCACACAGGGACCTTCGAGCGGCTATTTTAAAGGTTCTCATCCTGTTTCAGGTCCATGTATTCTCCATTTGCAACCTGCTGAGCTTAGGATCTTGTCTATTTTTAAATTGCAGTCAAGTAACAGAGGTGAGCTGTTCATCAGCCTTTCGGCTTTCTGTGTATTGACTTCACTCCTCCTGTAAAAAGAAAAATCTGTTTTATATAATATCAGAGAGTTAAACATGCTGTAAAAGAAACTTGCCTAACATTGTAAATCCTTCCTGTGGGGAAGATGTGATTTTGTTATCACATAGAGGAAGAACTGAGCCAGCTCTGGGCTTTCGTCTCTCATCCAGAAATAATTCATGGACTAATCCTTTTTATTTCGACTTGATGTGAAAGGTTGCAAACCTGAGGGATTCACTTTGCTCAGGGACTGTTGAGGTTCCAGGGCAGGAGGTTGGCTCTTGGAGGGACATTGTTTTCATTGCCCCTGCTCTTTTCCCATGGGGCCACTGCGAAGGCCACACAAGGCTGTCTGTTCTCCCAGACCTGCTTCCTCATCAGCCATCTGTATTTGGCTTTTACCCCAACTCTTTAGAAGTTAGGTGCTGTCATCCACTTCTTGATTGCTGCTCTTGAGGGTCTGATGGACACCAGGGAAGATTGATGGCTGAAGGGGACAGGACGAGCATGGCACTCAGCAGATGCTGGCATCCTGGGACCTTTTCCAAGATGTTTCAGACCTCATTCTCTGACTTGTTTAAGGGCAGAGAATAAGGTTGCAAAGGAAATCAAAGCCTGATGTGGAGAAACGAAACATGAGGCCTACTGACTTTTAAAAAACATTTTAAATAACATTCTCCGAGGTTTCATTTTATACCAAAAGCAGCTGTAATAAGTTTTGGAAGACGGTATAAGGTTTCTATTACAGAACGATCCTGCTTGCAACTTTTGTACCCAAAGTGAGAAAGGGCTGAGGGGGAGAAGGGGTGATTAAGAGGTTATTTCATATAAGGTGAGAAAATTTGAAAAGATGAATTCAAGACTGCAAGCGGTAACATTCGGTATGCTGTAATTTGCAAATGCAATAACATTAAACCATTGCAAAAGTTTCTTTTTCCCTTTCGGTGAAAATAGTCTGGATAGCAATGGAATAACTTAATAACTGGAGCCCAGCGGTGCTCTGACCACAAGTAAAGCAAGACTGCAACTCTGTAGTGGGGCCTGCCAGGGTTGCCCCAGTGACTGATTTTCCCCACAGGCTGGTGCAAGCCAGAGGCGTCAGCGTTCTGAAAGCTCTCCTTATTCATGGGCAGCATTATTTGGTATTAAATGCACAATATTTGCTTGTGAAACAATTTATTAGAATGTTTAAGAAAGAAGGCTTAATTTGAGATTTGGTAGGTCTAGTTTGTAATGTTAAAATCTTTTATAGTATTTTTGTGGCAGGGGAGCACCAGAGTTTAGAACCCAGAACCTCATGTATGCTAGGCAAGTACTCTACCACTGAGTTACATCCCCAGATCTCTATAGTACTTTTGTTTTGGAGAAAAGACATTTTAGACATATTGTCAGAGTTTATTCTAACACATATATATGTGAATGCAAAATTGAACCAAGGAAGGAATTGATACCTAAAACTCACTTTCCTATGGGGAGGAATAAACCTTCTTAATATTTGACAGGTACGAAGGAGCATAATTTGTGAAGCTGGCCGGTAATTTTCAGCCTGGAGGACAGCTTCCCTCCTGCTGTTAAATCTCTTGGTGGGGGGCCTGGTGGGAAGAGAGGAGAAGAGTGTGTCTAAGTGAACTTAACTCTGTCCTTCCCACGTGGAAGGGCACAAGCTCTAATGGTCCATCAGTGCAATAGCCTGTTAGCCAAAGTTTTAGTCTTGTGATGTTTGAAGAAACCAAGCTTTGAGTTTTTCTGGCCTCAAAAACTAGAAGTCTTGACTTTTGGCTTCTCTTCTCAGCCTACACTGGTGATATCAGAATAGACGAATGACTTCTTGGGGGGCTCTGAAATATTTATCTTTATAACTTGGAAACATAGGTGTCCATGAAGTGATGGGAAATTTTAGTATGTAATGTGCAAAGGGCAACTACTAGCAGTTTTTCTTTTCAAAAGTTTTTAAGGGCCAGCAATAGGCTTATGCAGTAAAATCAATTTGCACATGGTTTGGCTCTGAGCCAACAAATTCCACTGAATGATATTTTAACCTGAAAGGCTCCAATAGAAAGGCTTAGATATTTATCATGGTAACTTGCTGTTCCCAGCACAACACACAGGGCTTCTTAGTGCATCGTGGAGATGTCTTTGATGCCCTGGGTTGGCTGAGGTCTCATTTCCTTTGACTAGTTTTCAGCTGGAGGTTAAGGGTGGTGATACCAATAGTTGGAAGGGAAAGGGAGGGGGCTAGTGTGTGCAGGTATTGGGGATGGAGTCAGGAGTGGGTTTTGTGTCCTTCACAGAGCTGTCACATATGAAGATCTCAGTAAATTTACAGGCACAATGTGTGTGTAAACAAGATCACACAGCAGTCTGGCTTTACTTGACACTTTTTATTTTATTCTTGTAAAAAAAACACTTACTATGAGATCTACTGTCCTAACACATTTGAAATGTGTGTTTTGTTATTGTTGAATGTAGGGGCGATGTTGTACTGCAGATCTGTAGAATTTACTCATCTTGCTGGATGGAAAGTTTATGCCTCTCGACTAACAACTCTCCATTTCCCTTTCCGCTTCAGTCCTGCAACCACTGTTCTACTCTTTGGATATGTCACCACGACTAATTGAGATGTCTCCTATAAATGGAGCCATGTAGTATTTGTCTTCCTGTGACTGTCTTGTCTCTTCATCTGGCATAATGTCTTCTAAGTGTATCTATCTTGGCATTGTTTATAAAAGCTGGATGGTTTTCCCTTGTATGTAGGAATTATATTTTTTTATTTTATTTCTCTGTTGATGGACATTTAGCTTGCTTGTAAAATCAGTATTTTGGCTGTTAGGAATAGTACTGCGATGAAAGTAGACTGCTAATGTCTCCGATTCCAAATTTAGTTCCTTTGGATAAATACATGTGGGATTGCTGGATCATATGGTCACTCTGTCATTACTTCTTGAGGGGACGCCGTATTGTTTTTGTAGGTGGCCATACCCACTTGCGTTCCAAGCACCACAGTGCACGGGGTTTTGTCCCATCTTCAGCAGTACTTTTTTTGGTAGTAGCTATCTTGACAGATGCAAGGTAGATTTGGTTTTGATTTATATTTCCCTAATGGTTAATGATAAACATCTTTTCCTATTCTGTTGGCCATTTGTGTATCTTCTTTGGAGAAATGTTTGTTAAAGGTCTTAGCCTATTTTTAAATTGGGTATTACTTAAATCTTGAACAGCTCTGGGTGTAGTTGCCAGTACACCTTGCTTCTACACAATTTCTGCAGAGAGGATCCTTCCTAGGCATAAGATAAAGGGGTGCGTGGTTGAGAACTTCTTCCACAAAGGAAGAGACGCAAGAGAAATGAGGCTGGGAGGAAATGGTAAGCATCTCTCCTCTCAGATAGTCTAAAACATGGCCTGCATTTAGGAACTGCATCTCTGTTTCTTTCGGTGCCACATCTGACTTAATATTAGATTGATGGCTGTGAGTGAGGAGCTAAGAAATGGAGTAAGATTCATGATAAAGAGATGAACCCAGGTGTTAGTGTGGTCTCTTCATATGTGTGCTCTTCATAACTCTGACCTTTAGTTAGTTTCTTTCTTTCTTTCTTTCTTTCTTTTTTTTTTTTTCTGGGTACGGGGATTGAACTCATGACCTTGCACTTGCCAGGCAGGCGCGTAAGCCACTGAGCTAAATCCCTGCCCCTGACCTTTAGTTTCTAGTATACTTTGAAAAAGGAACATAAGCATTCTTGATGCACATTAGCAGTGTATCAGGACACCCCATGTGTACAGGAGCCATTTTGGCACTCAGAATGTCCTTGAAGTTTTGTCACTTGCCCATAATGTTAAGCCCTGGGGTAAGGCGATCATCCCCAGAGGAATGAACCATCGGTCGCTGTGCTACCATTTGTCTTCTAGATTGTCAAAATCTTCCCCTTGTTCGTTAGGTGGCCATGGATAGCCAGTGATGTGGGATGTAATAAGTTATTTTCTGGATTTTCTAAATAAGTATGCTTTTTACAAGGGTTGTGCTCCAGAGGTCTCCTTTGAAGTCGTTTTTGTTGTGGATGGGGCCTCTGTGTTATTCCAGAGGAGTCAGCCAGCAGGCGGGAGGCCTTTTTGGCTCGCACCCCCGACAGCTTTCTGGACAACACCACTTATTTATTGGTCTTTCTTCCTCCCATCCCTGCTCCTCTTTTCTTCCCCTCTCCATCAGAGCGATCGCCACACAGGCCCATTCTCCAAGCTGGACTACCAGCAAATGTCTCCACGGTCGTCGGAGGGGATGTGGAATTTGTCTGCAAAGTTTACAGCGACGCTCAGCCTCACATCCAGTGGATCAAACATGTGGAAAAGAACGGCAGTAAATATGGGCCCGATGGGCTGCCCTACCTCAAGGTTCTGAAGGTGAGAACTTTCTGAATCCCAAGGGACCTGCGACTGGGGGCTTCTCTGTGGGCTTGGTCAAGTTCTTTGGCTTACTGTTGGATTTGAGAGAAGTAGGTTCTTTTTGGATTGGGCAGTAGAGTATGTTAAGTTACCAGAACATTAGGCTTGCTAGTAAGATTTTGAAAGGGAGCTATCGGCTAGGGAGGAACTGCTGAATTTTAAGTCAGACTGTGTAGTTCTTTATCTGCCTGAGCTCTTACATGAAAGTGTTAGGCTCATCTGTGCATCTTGAAAGTGGGGATCCTAATACTGTCTCCTTAGTGGAGTGGAGGGAAAAGGGCTTGGAAAGATTTAGGTACCGTATTAATGTTCCTCGTCACTCTGATGTTGATTTCTATTCATATGACTTTAGGGTCAGATTTTAATATCAGCCTTTTGGAAACAATTTAGATTTTTTTCCCCCAAAATATCCTCTAACCTTTGAAAACCACTCAACATGTGGTTGGTTGATTGATTTTGAGACAGGGCCTCACTGTGTAGTTTAGGTTGGCCTTGAACTCACTATATAGCTTAGGCTGGCCTTGAACTCACAGCAGTCCTCCTGCCTCAGCCTCCCAAGTGCTGGCATTACAGATGTGCACCACTACGTCCAGCTTAACATATGATTTAGACAGTAAACTTTGGGATATATTTTTGTGCCCATGAAATGTTGGACAAGAAAACTTTCTTCTTATATTTTTTTATTTATAATCTCTATTTTCAGAGCATCAGCCTCTTTAGTATTTATTTAGTCAATTGGTTAGATCTGTTGTTTGAGAAAGGGTTTCACTGTGTATTTTAGGCTGACTTTGGACTCACTGTGTAGCCCAGGCTGGCCTCCAACTCAGCAGTCTTCCTGCCTTCGTCTCCTGAGTGCTAGAATTGTTTATGGGCAGGTGCAACCATGCCTGGCCAGTTTGAAGTTTTAGATCTAGCTTGCTCTTCAGGATGTAGCAGCCAGTGGCAGATAAGTCTGTAGTTCTGTCTTAGCCTGTTGCCTACCATACCTTCCATTGCTGATTTGCTCACAGAGAATATCCTTAAAAAGATTAATCTTCCAATAAAACCATCAATGGCTAGCTAAGAACTCGGAGTCAATGAAGTGTTCTCTCCAGCTAACAGTACCCAGGATCTGGAAACCTGGGGAAAGCTGACCAACCTGGGGAACTGCTGACCCATTCCACCAGCTGTTTGTCACACCCTTCCACCCTTCTCCACAGGTCACCTTCACTGTTCACCACTTGACTGTTTTTCCTCAACCCACAGCTCTTTAGTCGTAAAGGAAGTTGTTTTCTTGTGGTGTGTTGGTGGTGGGGCCATAGGCACTGAGTCCTTCCTGGTTGGCCTTTATATTGTTCTCCTATGTCTGTTCTAGCACTCGGGGATAAATAGTTCCAATGCAGAAGTGCTGGCTCTGTTCAATGTGACTGAGGCGGATGCTGGGGAGTATATATGTAAGGTCTCCAATTATATAGGGCAGGCCAACCAGTCTGCCTGGCTCACTGTCCTGCCAAAACAGCAAGGTAACAACGTTTTTGTTTTTTGTTTTTGTTATGTAAAAGAAAGCTGGATATAGAAGCTGAAAAGACTTGGTGCTTTGGGAGACTGCAGGCAGCTTGTAGGATAACTCTTGTGGCCTTGGTATATTTATAATCTTTCTTTGGTGATGCAGCTGGCGTGATGCCAGCAGCCATGGAAAAATGCCCACAACGTTCAAAGTGCTTGCTCTTATTTCTCCTAAAGATTACCCCCACCCTCACCTCATTTTTTAAGTTGTTCTTTCTGGTTTATCTTGTTTGGGCTGCACATTTCCCATGATGACTACCCATTAATACCATTTCCCACACACACACCTGCATATTGAATCTGTAGCATTTCAGGATAAGTCGAATTCTTATTTCCACCTACCCCTGGTTTGTAGAGAAATACTGCTGTAGTATAACTTGTCCCACAAAGTATCGTTTCTTTGGTTCCATAGTTGGTCCTATTCCAAATTCAAGGACAGTTCATCTCCCTTAGTTAATATCACTTGGTGCCACTGAAGGAAGAAGGTTGGCCTTCTTAGTTTGTCATGGTTCATATTAAATGTTTGTAGTAAAAAAAGAGGAAAAAAAATTTTTTTTTCTCTTGCCAAGATCATGCTTTCTTCCATTTTCCTTTCAATACTATGTAAGCAAGGTGGTTTTATGAAAGTAAAGTTAACCAGAGCCTGTGGCCAAGACAACCTTTTACTCTGGTTCGTTCCCACAGAACCAGAGGCATATGTGATGTGTTCGCTTGGGCTTATCTGTAGTATTTTATTACAAACCAATTTAGCTAGAACTACCCTTTCTCAACATGGGGGTCTGCAGCCAACAGGACCATAACCCGGCTCAGCCCTTTGGGCACTGTGCTTTTGAAAAATTACCCTAAATCCAAACCAAAACAAAGGCCTGGAGAACGGACCTCTGTGGGTTGATTTTTTCCATGTGTCTGATTGCATGCATGTCTAGGTGGTGAAGCTGGTGTGGTGATGGGCCTGCAGAGGCGAGCTGGCCAGTGGCTCTCCATGTCTCTTGGTTGTGGGCTTTGTGGATGGGCTGCAGTCGGAATCTCCCAGTGGCCAGCACCTCCTGAAGCCGCTGGTGCAGGGCCTCGTGGTTCCATGGCCCCCTCCACAATCATCCCGGTGTCCTCTAGCCTTTTTCTTGCTTCCTTTGTTTTCTAGGCCGCCGGTGTTAACACCACGGACAAAGAAATTGAGGTTCTCTATATTCGGAATGTAACTTTTGAGGATGCTGGGGAATATACGTGCTTGGCGGGTAATTCTATTGGGATATCCTTTCACTCTGCATGGTTGACAGTTCTGCCAGGTATATACTGCTTTTTCTCTCCATGGGTTTTCCCTTTTCTTGGTTGATTGCTATAAAATTAACACAGCTTCTGTTCTCAGAAATAGCCCCTTTCACCCTTGCATAAAGAAAAAAAAAATTCAAAATGATCCCCCAGGGATAAGAAAGTTGTCTTAGAAATTCAGTTACAAGGAGATCCCATACTTCATTTATGATCGAGTGAAATCTCACCCTTAAAACCCAATGGGATCATAATATTTTTAGCCAATATATAAATTAGCCCATTCCCTTGAAATTACTTTGTAAAATGCAAAGTGATTTTTTTTCTCATTGCAAATTCCACTTTGCTGAAAATCCCATATGTGGTTTATTCTTCTTAAGCCACTTTGTATTTTTAACAAGATGTAAGCAGATGGATGTATCCTAGGGTGTCCAGGGGAAGCACCTCTGAAAGCAGGTGTACAGAAGCAGTGTGTTACCTACCTTGGGAATCGGTGGCTTGTTGCATGTTGCAATAGAATGGACTCTTAGTTTGCTTTTACTACAGTGCATGCTCATACCATCTTGGGCTTGATGTTATTTCCACCCCGTGGAGAAATAAACATCAGCAAAGCCCTGTTGCCTAAACATTGCTGCTGTCAAAGTGTTTAACTGACAACTCTGGTTTATGAACACTGTCTTCTCTGGTGCTGCTGCCTCTTTATCATTTCCTTTGTGAAACTTGCATAGACTGTGGTTTGCTAGCTTATGATGTTCCACTCCAGTTATTAACTTTATTTTTAGAATACAGTGGCTACCTGCATGCTTGTTTTGTATCTAGTAAAAATAGATTGATCATTTCATTTTGCTATGCTGCTGAGAGTTTTGACTACCTCGCAAGTAGTTTTCTGATTAAAATGTATAAGCTTTAATACCGTTGCATCCGTTTCCCTTTTATTGTGAATTTGCTGTATGAATATTTGCTTTGAAACAATGAGATCGCTGTTGAGCTTGCTTTTACCTGCAGTACTGCATTGTGCAAGTGCCTAGCAGGCACTTCTTAACCAATTTGCCTGACAGTACTAGCCTGTTGACTAAGAATGCAGTTTAAGAAAATGGTACTTGGGAATACACTGCTTATAGATTGACCACTGAGGACAAAGGAGAGAGCAACATTATTGGAAATTGATATGAGAACGTGCTAAATTAATTTTATCTGTATATATTCACACTTATATTTTTTCATAAGGAAAAAATTGTAGTGATTTATCAATATGAGCAGATACACAAAATTCTTATGGTTAAGGAATAGTATAAGCTTTATTATGAATATAATGATTTCCTTTAAACAATCCAGTCTCTATATTAAGTGCATTGGTTTATTTAATTAAATAACATGCTGGAGTGTATTAAATAAACTGCTGAAACTTTTTTGGGGCAACCTACTGGATAAATAGTTATTTCGTATGGAGCTTTGTTCATATGGAGTAAATCATCTCATGGAGCCTTCCTCTGGAAGAGCCTGCCCCAGAAGACTGAAGCATGGTCACCATCTCCTTAGAAACAAAATGGCCATGTTCATATGTACGATTTTTCAGCTTGGTTGATATTCAGAGGCTGTCTTGAGAAGCAGTCCTTTGCTATGGGTGCAGTTGGTGGTCTTGCTCTGCCCAGATGCCCAATAGAGTATGGCCTTGTAGCCTGCCCTTTGTGGTGTGGTGTCAACTGCTCACTGATGGCAGATAGCCACTAAAACTGGACATAGTGACCACCTGTGCCCTGTGGTAAAGTGAGGAATACTGGTTACTGATTTGCACCTGGTGGACCTGTGCTTCCTACCATCTTGCTGCACTGAGTTATTGGGAAGCCCACTTTGCCTCAAGACTGGTCATTGCCTTTAATTCCTGTAGTAATGGTGTGATGCATTACTCTAGTGTCCTAACTCTGTGGCCTGCTTATCTGTTCTTCCCACCTATAATCTACAATCTAGCTCCAGTAAGAGAAAAGGAGATTACACCTTCCCCAGATTATCTGGAGATAGCCATTTACTGCATAGGGGTCTTCTTAATCGCCTGTATGGTGGTGACAGTCATCGTGTGCCGAATGAAGACCACGACCAAGAAGCCAGACTTCAGCAGCCAGCCGGCTGTGCACAAGCTGACCAAGCGCATCCCCCTGCGGAGACAGGTAACAGAAAGTAGATAAAGAGTTTAAAGAAATTTACTCCTCCCCGTGACCCAGCCAGCTCTTGATCTTTTCCCCTGCTTTGATGCCATGTACTGCTGTGAGCTTAGTGTACAGATGGTTCCGACGTGCCTCTTGGTGGTCATCCAATTAGCGTTTGGAACTTTGAGTGTCCGAGTTGTACTGTTTCATGAGGGTCAGCAGGTGGGTCTAGTTCCAAAGGCAGGAAAGGACCAAAGTGTAAAAATCAGAGAACTGATCAGCGGGGCAGGAGATAGCACCAGAAGCATTTGATGGGACTAAAATACAAAGCTTAGGTCATTTTTACCTCTTATGATCAAATGCTTTTTCTTTTTTCCCTTTCTTTTGTTTTTGAGGTAGGCATGAATATTAGGATGGGGCTTGTACTACAAGTGTTACAGAGACTAACACACTTTTATTTATTTATTTATTTATTTATTTAAGTCAAGATTAGAAACCTATGACTTGGGTGTAAATGAACTACTGCTTGCTTTAAACTGGCCCATGATTTCTTTGTAAACTGAATTTGGCTGAATCTTCCAGTTACTGACCTAGCTTTGTGTATGTATACTATTATGTTATTGTCAGTAATTCAGATGTGGCAGTGGATTCAGTAGTAGAATACTTTTTATGTGCAACTGGCAAAGGATTGCTTTTAACCTTGAGTTTGGTCCTTGGTGGCTGCTTTTCCTGGTTTATTTTTGGTTTGGAAAGAGTGGGGCAAAATAAAGCTTCCACCATAAGCCAAAGCTCTGCAAAAATGGGTTAGAGAGGAAATACTTGGACTCTTTTCTTCTTGTTCATGAAGAGATGAGAAGTCATGTGTGATGCCAAGTCTGCGAGAGAGTATTGGAAACTTGATTCCAATTAAGGTGGGATTTTTTTTTGTTTGTCTTGTTTTTTAAATAGAGAAATGGCCAAGTTACTGGCTCGTTCAGTGTATGTTTTAAGCAGAATTTATACTTTTTGTAGTTGTAAATTCCCCAATCTCAGCCCCAGAGATTCTTGTTCAGTAGATCTTGGATGGAGCCTTGAATTTACATTTTAAACAAATCCCCAGGTGATTCTAAAAAGTCATTTAAGAAACTCTAAGTTCTTCCCCATCTCTCTCCTGGGACTTAAGGTAGCTCTTTTCTAGAGAAGTTTTGAGAAGGTTTGTCAGAGATCTGCTGTTCTCAGCCCATCTCCCAGCTTCAGGCCTGTGTGTCTTTGTTAATGACTTCGAAGTCACTTCCTAGTGGCTCTTCTGATTGGAGGTTGAAAAATTTGAAGTGTATGTCAAGTACTGAGAATGACCAAACTGCTAAGAGCGTAGGGGAAAGAAAATAGGCCTATTGGGTGTTTTCTGCCACCAAGAATGCTATTATTTTGAGTGAGATCATTGTCATTCATGTGGTTGGAGACACACAAATGGTGCTAGGACCAGTTGCCTGGCCAGTTCTTCTGGAATCCTGTTCTAAGATAACACTTATGTAGCCCAATAGTGCTGCATCTTCAGGGCAGTTCTTTATAGCTTCCATACTGGGAGTCAGGCTTGGAGAGTTGAAACCAGGGAGTGGAAACTCTGTCTCTACTAATTTTTTTTTTTTTCTAATAGGGAAAAGTAGGAAACCTATAATTTAGTGTAACTAGACCATTGTCCTACAGTTATTTCATTTCTGGGGGGCAAGGGTTATAATACTTTTTGTTTCTAACTTCATAAAAAAGAGGTATGCCCTGAAAATCCCTTTATTTTTAATTTATCTTTATTTATTTATTTTTATTTTAAAAAGAAAGCAGCGAAAACCTCCGCAGTAGTACAGCCATGGCCTTTATATTTTCCCTCTCTTTTAACTGATCGGTGTTTCTTCATTGTCTATCTCTATCTCCGTGGTCATTTTTCTCATATTCCTTTGTGACCAAAGCAAAATTAGGATTCTTTCCTCATTTTCTTTCCTTCTCTTATTCCTCATTTTTCCCCTCCTTTCTCTTATTCGTTGTGATTTTTTAATAATTTATCTAAACCAGCTTCCACATAAAAGACGGCCCGTCACATTTGTCAGCGGCTCCAGGGTTATTTGGGGAGCCTTTGTGTGAAATGTAGTTACCTTGTGTTTCAGAAGGGTTAAGTACTGTAGTATCAGAGAAACAGAAAAGTGGGCCAATACCAGTCACCCTGGAAAGCTCAATCTCTGGGAGATTAATTTATTGGGAGGGGGTGTTAATTTGCTCTTGGTACCTTATGAATTATTCCCAAAGATCATCTCGTTACTAATCATGTCCCTTTAGAAGGGAGATGTCGATCTAGTTTCTGGCTAAAGAGGGTAATTGGACTGTAGCTGGAAGGAAAAGCCCCACAAAGGGTTGCAGATAGTTGATGACAGAGTGAATACCACAGGGATGCCAGGGATGCTTTTACTTGGCGACAGGCTCACCTGTAATCAGATGTCATGAGGACTTGTTGCTTCTGGGCGTTCACAAGGCCACTTTTCCTTCTGTGCTGGTCCTGCCTCCTCCTGTCTGACAGATAATACTCAGTATCTTCGCAGTGGAATTCACATTCTGTCTTCCTGGCTCTGACCCTTTCCCTTCCTTCACATGTATTTATGTAGCCTCTCTCTGTCTACTCACCCCATCACTGTTGTCTTTGTAGGAAAAGGTGTGTGAGTGTGTGTGTGTGTGTGTGTGTGTGTATTTTATTGTTAGTTTTTTCTTCTTAACATTTACTAATCCACACAACAGACATTCCAGTTTATGTTTTTGACCCTAAAAGATTTTTTCCCGGTGCCAAAGAAGAAATTCTGATGTTCATTCTTCAGTAACTATGACTTTTTTTTTGCACATTGGATTTAGAACAATCTATTATTTTTATGTGCAGAAAACTGAAAGAGTACATTTAGACCAGTTTAGCGGCAGATTCCTTAGCCTTACCTTTTCCAGCCATGACTTTTTGATACTTGATGTGCTTTGATGCCTGGGGAAAAAGAAGCAACTTTCTGATGGGGAGAGGCAGATGCATGTGGCATCTCCTGTTTGGCCAAGGCCCATTGTCCATCAGATCAGGGCTGGGAGACCGTGTGACGCTCACCTGCCTCCACTTCTCAGTCCTTGTGTGTTGATTTGGCATCTTTGTGAGCCTCTTGGTTCTTGTACAGGCCTGCTGGACAGGGGGTGGCCATTCTAAAGCCACCTGTGCATGACCTGAGTTTGAGGGAAGGTCTCACTTTCTGTGACTTGCGCCAGTCATTTGAGGTATGCCAGTGGGAGCGGGAGCAGGTGCAAAAGGGGATGCAGAGGAACCCAAGGTGGCTTGCTCGGGAGACCCAGTGGGTTTGCTGAGTAGGTTTTTCCGTGAATGTGTCACTTTTCTTTTCTTCAGCCATATCCATAGGTGGAATGGAACTTTAACTGTCTCAGGCCTGGCTCTGTTCAAACGAATCCTGTGGGGCTCACAGTGTCTCCCATCTCCCTCAGCAGCTCACAAGGGCTGCAAGGTATTTTACTCAGACATCAGTTTCACCCTTGCAGCTGCAGGTATAGGCAGAATAAAAACCAGAGAGAAATCAAGGGGACTCGTGATGATACTTTGGAGGCACGTGGTGTGCCCTGGGGATGTTAGGAGTGGGACAGACAGCAAGAGGAAGAGCTCAGGGCTCGGGAGCCAGTTCTTAGGGCTGTGTATTAATGGTCAATAAAGAGACCAAACTCCATGAAGGGAAATTGTACTTCTAGAAACTTGCTTGCTGCCGGGCAGCTGACCTCTACCATCCCAGAATATTGTCAGTAGTGTAGTCAGTCAGGTGGCCTAATGAAACCTCACTAGCTTCAGAAAGCATTTGGGTAGAGTGGTTGTGGCTGACCTGACGGGGACCTGCCCAATTGGCTGGCACCTCCCTGCCCTCCCCCCATTCTACCAGGCTCCTCTTCTCTCAGCCTTAGGCCGATGTGCCAATCTGACCAAGGTCAGACCTAGAATTTGGTGATGAGATCTTCTAATAGAATCTGAACTAGTATATCATTGCAGTGACAGGTTGCTCGAGTCTGGAAGAAGTCTAGGAGAGGAGGCTTATTAAGGTAGAAACTTGAGTGTCTGATTAACTTCCTTGCCTAATTTCCTTGCTTTTGTAATGGGAGAAAAAAAAAAATCCAATCTCAGAAAACCTCTTGACGCTTTAGCCCCCACTTGATGTGACGAAAGCATTTTGTTTGGTCATAGATGGGTTGGTAAGCAAGGCAGGTGGTGGGGTGGAAATATTGTACACTGGGCTTTCTACTATGGTTCCAGAAGCTGGGTCTGGAGCCTGAGAGGTGGGTAGTTTCTTTGGCAGGTTGTGGCCCAAGGGTATCTGTCCGTTCTCAGGAAAAAACACGCACATCTGCATCATATCTCCCCCCTTGGCCTGTTTGTTTCTCTCAGCTCTGATCTCTGAGGTTCCTGCAAGTATTAACTTTAATATAGTAAAAAGAGATAACATTCTCTCTTGGTGGCCCTTTAAAAAGAAAAAGAAAAGCCCTCTACTTCCTCTCTTCACCTCCCGTATGTACTATGGAAATATATGAAAAGCTCATTTAGTTAAAAGCTTGATTTATGGCACATGGCAAAGAGATTCTGGCAAGTAAGGAAGCTGAATTGGAGACCTTGAAAATATATGCTTTAAAAAATGCCTGCCAAGATTCGTGTGAGGAAAATAGTTTACTAACGTTTTAGCAATTTTTTGTTTACAAGTAACTTACTATTCATTAACAATGCAATATTTTTTAAAAAGGAATTGAAACTCCAGAATTGAAGTCTGTAGATAGAATATAGGAGAGGGAAAATTATGATTTCATGAAAAAGAAAAATGACAACCTAACACGGCTAAAGGAAGACATCCAAAGTGGGCAGCTGGGACATGATTCAAAAGAAAGGGGCCCCTGAAACGCAGTGTCCCTGGGGGGAAGCTGCCTGCCAGGGATCGCGCCAAGCCCTCCAAACAGATTTGTTTTTAGAGGGGAAGGGAGTGAAGAGAAAGCCAGTTATATTTTACAGTCCCAGAGGGGATTTTTAAAACCTAGTAAAAATGCGTGGAGGTAAAATTAAGATGTACCTCAGTAGACAGAATGATCGGATTCTGTGCTTTCTTTTACGTTGGGCATTTTCTTACTCTTTTTTTTTTTCCACTTGGTTTTTACAAAAACATTTTCCACATTTAATCTGATCTCTCCACTTTATCTGAACCAAATTTCCAAAGGTAAACATCATTTTGTAAATATCATTTTATATAATAAAAGTTTGTACAGGTCTTCCATCTTATTTTAGTTATTAGTGTTACAATTTTTTCTTTTTAGGTTTTCCATTTTAAAAGCTCTCATGTTGAAACCTCACAGAGAGTTTTGGGGAGCTGCTCTGTTTGGGAGATGGTGTGCACATGTGCCAAGCTGTGCTTTGTGTCTGTGGTTGCAGAGTCCCTTTGGGTCAGAGGTTCCCCACAGAGCAGTTGCCTTCTGACCGAGCATTACATTTCTCAGTTCTGAAATAGCCTCGATTGACACTAGGATTTACTTATCCGCCAGTTTACCTTCCTTCTTTATTTCTTGTTTGCTGAAGCTCTCGCACACATCCTAGCCAGGAACGGGGGGCCTTACCTTCCAAATCAGATGTGCCTGTTAAGGCATGACTTGTTCTGCAGGTAGCTCTCTCTCATTGTCAACAGGCTGTCTCCCCTCTTCTGCATAGCTTGATAGTATCTAAACCCCAGTCTCCAAATACTCTTAACTTATCCAGTGAGGGACCTGTGCACCAATGATTCTAAAGATACCAAGGGAAACTACTGTGGTGTAGGTAGCAAATGTAACTGAGCTCTTTCTGAGGGTCCAGCCCAGCAGCAAGCACTTTGCTGGTTTTTGCTTCATCCCATCCTCATGTTAACTCTGAGATGCCTATCTCTTATTTAACAGATGACGAAACTTGGCCTTAGGAAGGTTACATGACTTCCCAAAGCTCACAGAGGATATTTGAGAACCGGGACGTGAACCCTGACAGTTGGACCACGGAGTCCCTTGGTGTAGGGCTGCAGGCACCCCAAGCCCAGGCAGCAGCTAGACCATGGGCAGTCACTGGGGTAACCACACTGAAGGATGCAGAGATGCCACAGAACATAACCTGAGAGCTGAAAAGGGGAATAAAAGCAACGGTCTTAACCATTCTTTCCCTGCTTTAGAAGTTGATACATTCCACACATATGCCCTCCGTTTTCTTTTCTCTTTGTTCATGCCTCAGTTCAGATTCTTATTATTAAAAGAAATATTTTTTTTGAAGAAAGTGCTTCTCCTAAAACCTAAAAGAAAAATACATACATGGTAGTAAAAATCCAAATGGTCTAGAATGTCCTGAAATGAGACATATCTTCTGCCCCTTTCCCCCAACCTTTTGATCTCCCTCCTCAAAGGTGACTGCTGCTAACACGTAGGTGTCCTTCCAGAAATGTTTTAAATGTCTGTCCTCACCCTCACTACAGGAAAGCTGCTTTTCTCGCATCCTGTTCTGGAAGCTTGTGTGAGAGGTGTGGTGATCTTTAGGGACAAGGTACAGAAGCTCCGACGTGCCTATGTTCTGTGGACTTTAATGTTGTCCAGCACGGTGACCTCCAGTGATTTCCCAATCAGTCTCCCTCGGTTACAGCACGCATGCACCCAGCAGTACAGTCCTGGGAACTCTGGTGTCCAGTGAACAGGGGCTGTGCTGGTGGTCCTGCAGAGTGTCCTGGCTGCAGAATATGCTGGACCTGGGCCATACGAGGCCTGTATTGTCTCATCACTAGGCCGACTTTTACTAGTTTGGCTGGAACTTCTTGCCTCTGATCTTCAAGCACAAGTTTCCACTGTAAGGAGTGGCAGTTTTTGCCTGTTTGTGTAGAAGAACTTCCTGGAATACCTTTTTATTGATTTATTTTTTTTAAAGACTAGGTACCTTTAACAAACACATGGCATTAATACAGAATGAGTTAGGTGGGAAGAAAGAGTTGGGGAAGCATCATTGTCAAACCTGTTTCTGAGTCTTTCTGTACTCCCTTCGCAGTAGAGGAAGCTGAAGATGCTTATGTGATTGATGGAAATGGAAAATTTTGGTGTTTCTTATGCATCCTAAAGATGAGGTTGGTTCACTATCATGAGGTTGGACACCATGTCAACTATGAAGGAACCTAGAACATCATCTGTTAGGCTCAGAGAAGGGCTTCTACCTAGCCTGGACTGTGAGTGGAAACGGAAGTGGATTGTATAGGAGATCATATGTTTACTATTTATTTACCTTGTCCTTTTTTTTGGCTTGCTCTTTCATTTATATTCAGAACCTAGATACTTGGGAATAAGGCTCTCGATTGCCACACTATCAGTTTTTCAGCCCCTTCCCATTTAAAAAATTTTGTTATTTCACAGTAAATAAACATCTGCATAGTAAATGGCCCTCCCACCTTTCCCCCATCAAAAGACTGCTCAGAAATGTAGTCTTGTATACTTTGAAAAGATAATGGATATTCTATAAGCGGCCTATTTCTTGATTTTAATACTGAAAACAATTTATCTGTAAACTTATTTTCTTCCCAATTTATTGTTGAGCATCTTCTTGAGTTTCCAACCTATATAAAGAGTAGTCTGGAAAAAATCAGGGCTTTCCAAAAAAGGTGATCCTGGGAAGTAGAGGTCCTCTGATTCTAGGTGAGAAGAACCTAAGACCCACTTGGTGAAAGTTTGTGCTAAGTTTGTCTGTCTCAACTCAGTCTTTGCCAGCTTGGTAGAAGAGGTATTTGCAATAATAGCTGGGGGTACTGTCACCCTAGACAGGAGACAACAGCCAAAACTAAGGGGCCTTGGTATGCTGCATGAATTCTTCATGTTAATCTCACATTCTCTCTCTCCCTTTCTTTTTCTCTTTCTCTCTTTTCCCCTCCCTCCCTTCCCTCTCTCTCCTTCTCCCTGTCTCCCTCTGTTCTTTTTTGTCCTCCCCTTCCTTCTTCTCTCTTCCCTCCTTCCCTTCCCTCCTCTTCTTCCTCCTCCTTCTCCTCCTTTTACTCCTTCTCCTCTTTGTCCTCCTCCTCCTCCTCCTCCTTCTTCTTCCTTTCCTCTTTCTCCTCCCTCCCTTCCTCCCCATCTCCTTGTACTGGGGATTGAACCCAGGACCTTGGTGCTGAGCTCCACCCCCAGCCATTTTTCTTTTTTTAAATTATGAGACAAGGTCTCACTAAGTTGCCAAGTTGCCCAAGTTGAACTCAAATTTACAATTCTCCTGTCTCAGCCTTTCAGAGAGCTGGGATTATACATATACACCACCACTTACAACTAACCTCACATTCTAACAGTCTTGAGCTAAAATCTTATTCCTGGTTTAGAGTAAGGCGGTATTCAAGCATCCTGTGATCACATCAAGACTGTGTAGATATTCTCAGGAGTACCCTATAGGTAGGCTCTGCAAACATTTTTCTTTCCAGCCAAGGGGAGACTATTTAAGAAACAATCATTGCATCAGACACAAACTGCAATGGATCAGGGTAAATGAAGAAATAAGGGAGTCTTGCATGCTGCTAGGTGGGAGAGAAGCTCTCTATATGATTATAAATAAAGATGTATTTTTCTTTCCCATGACTTTTTGTCTCACACATTCAGTGCACTGGTGTTTGAAGCTGAAGTTGACAAGAGGTAGCCTGATTTCACCAAATGGCCTGAGCATAAACAAGTATGCAGAAGGTCTCGGGAAAAACAGAATGCTCCCCAGTGCCTGGGTCCTGGGTTACCTTGACAAAAGGGTGTGGAGCCACTAGAACATCTTTCACATTCAGATCCTAGAGCTCTTTCCTCGAGATAGTCTGCTTTATGTTTCCAAAAACAGAGGAAATAGGGAAGAGCTCATTTTCTAAAAGTCCTTGTGAAATTTCATGACCACCGTATTGATCCATGGTCTGAGAGGAGTTTGATAATCCAGTAGACTAAGGCCATAATGAAGCCAATGAGGTCTGTGTACCTGTCATCAAGTGACTTTCATGAAGAATTAGGATAGAAACCAGACTTACAGTTTCATCAGACTTACATGAAATTTTTCATTTGAGAACCTGATCTTAGGAACATGTACTTTGAGCAAAATCTGGTACTACATAGATGAAAGAATATGGGAATCAGAATCCAGTGGTTTTGTTTTGGTTGATGACTTTGTCCAGCCCCTACCAACTTCTTTTCTAAGAATCGATGTTCTGGCTGGGCTCTGGCTCACTTCCAGCCTTCTCAGGTAAGAACCAGGATTACATCTGTGTCTTTGTGTTTTGTATCCAGGTTTCTGCTGAGTCCAGCTCCTCCATGAACTCCAACACCCCACTGGTGAGGATAACAACACGTCTCTCCTCAACAGCAGACACCCCAATGCTGGCTGGGGTCTCTGAGTATGAACTGCCAGAGGACCCAAAATGGGAGTTCCCCAGAGATAAGTGAGTACTGTTTGGCTTATCCTTAAATGGAAACTTCCATATAAATGGGAATATTGGATTGACATTTTCTTTTATGATCTTTAACAGCAAAGGTCTTGCTCCGACAATGTCAATACGAGTGAGATTGTATTTCTAAATAACCAACTCCTGGAAAAGAAAAGAATGGATTTTTTTTTTTTTAAGTAGTTCTTTTAAAGCAGAACTATAGAGTCCTAACCTGACTCCAAACAAGATGGCATCTGGTTGTCATTTTTTAAATTTCTAGACAATTCAAACCCAGTCAAATGAAATAAAAGTAGAATTATCCAATCTATAGAATAGATCTGACATTCTGACTTCTGGTTACTAGAAAATTACTGTTCTGTAGTTTATTTCTTTGGAGAAATTAGATGCAGAGTATAACTTGCCTTTGGAATCTTTCACCAAGTGCTGCTATTTTTAATGGTTATTAATATACTACTGGTATGAAAAGCTTGAAGTATGGAGCTGGATTTGATTTTTGTGGTCCATAGTAATTTTCTTATCGGGTGGTATAGAGGTGTTCCAGTAAGATATTTAGTCAAAGGGCTACCATTTGTTAAAGGCATTGCCAGGAGCTGAATATCTCACTCTGACTTGGACATGTCCATGTACTAAAGTCTCTGTTGTGCTGGCTTTTAATCTGGCTCTGCCAGCCAGTGGCTGGGCAGCCTTGGGTGAGTCTCTCCACTCTCTGAACTTCATTCCTGTGACATGAGGGCAATGATACACATAGGATATACTGTACCTCCCATGACAGCGCAGTTCGTGGCCAAGGGAGTTTCTCTCCTTTCCATTTCTGTCTGAGAGCTCTGAGTTGCAGACCCCAGGAAAATGGTTGTCTTACGCAAGAGCCAAATGTGCAGAGTGTATGCTGCCAGCCCCCATCCTCCAGGCAGAGGTCACCCCTAGCCACACCTTCCAAAGTGAATTTCACTGAAGAGATGGCAGCTCACTCTGGGGTCCTCTTAAGTACTAATTAAGAGTTTGAACAGCTTGAGAGTCATGTAGGGTAGAAATGCTGACTCTTTTGCATCAGATAAATTGAACTAGCTCTTGCCTTGCTAATAAACAGCCTTCCCATTTGTCTTGACATTTGCAGTGTCTCCCTGGGATTATGTTACATGTTTAATATACACTTCTTGTATATACATATACAGATTTAGAAACACAAAGATAAGCTTTTCCAGAGACCGCATATGACAAGCTCTGTTTGGAAAGGAGAAATGGCTTGCATGGCACTTGTGATTTTGATTTACACAACTTCATATTGCTTTTGTTTCCCAACAGCCAGTGTGGAGATACTAATGTGTATCCTAAGCTAGAACTGAATAATTATCTAGGAATCATTCAGCTAGAGTGTTATTGGAAATAATTCCCAGTTTATTGGTGTAATAGTGAAAAAATAGTTCATTCTTTCAAGACATGTTTATGGGACAGTTAGTGATGAGGCACCACAGAAAATACAAGGAATGGTTTCTTTTCCAATGGAATGTGCAGAGAGGAAGGGGTGTGAACCCAGCCAGCCCCCTAGCTGTGCATGATTATATAAGTAGCTGGGTTCATGTGCACATTCCTATGTATGCAGGACTGAATTGGGCAGTTGTAATCATATGTTAAGAACTTGCAGCTTTCAGGTTCTGCCTGTAGTTTTTGCCACCTGTGACACTGCAGTCAACAGTGGGAGTCTGTATGTGTTGAACTATTAGCTCCCACCTGGGGGTACCCCGAGTGTGGAAAATCTGAGCGCTATGCATTTCCAAACAGTGTTTAGCACAAACGTAGGTGGAGCACATTTCCAATGAATGAAGGCTATTTAGAAGCAGTTTATTAGATTGGAGGCAGAAGTTATACAAAGAGAGAATTGTTATGCTTGTAGTAGCAGGGCAGTGGGACATAAATTGGTCATTTTTCCAATGCAAATGTTTATTTTCTGCCAAGATGTTAAATTTAATTTTAGTTCTGGATAGAAACGGGATGACCTCAGCATAACATATGCTGACCTCACTGTTTTTGCTGACCTTTTGCAAACCATTGTGTACTTACCGTAAATACTGTGTACTAATGGCAGCTCAGTACTTGACTGTGTTATGTTTAAGTTAAAAAACCACATTCATAAGTATTCCAGACTTCTCCTTTCTATTGGTTTCTGGAATGTCTAAGGGTAATATATGACAACTCACATGTTGAGCGCAGGGCTTCTAAGCTTAGAGACATAATCTGTGGTGTTCACTTCAGATTTTCTTTGTTAATTTTGCATAATCATGAGGAATTCATCTAAGTTTATGTGAAAAAAATTCACCCCATTTTCTAAAATTTTCTTTAGCAAAAAATTAGAGATTCTTTGAAATGGCTTTAAGATTCATATCCTGTACCTTGGCAAGGAATGTAACCGTAAAATCCACTGGTATTTGAATAATAGTGATTTTTAAGCTGCCACTTTACAGGGACCAAAAAAAGAAGAAAAGAAAGGCTTAATGTTTTTCTCTGAGACATTCTAAATTACAAATATTTAATTGGCTCCACATCAAAAGCTCCACATTGTTGGCACTCAGGCAGGCTGCCCACCTCGCTCGCAAGGATGCCTTCCATAAAGAAAATAAATCAAGACTACAAATGTGAAATTTAATAGCTGTTCCACCAGTAATTGACATTCCCTAAAACGTCACTAAGAAAATACTCCAGCACGTGTGTACCCTAAGTCTCATTAGTTCCATATGATAAATACACTGTGCTTTTGCAAGCCACTGAAAGATTTTTATATTTAATTTCGGAATTTCCCTCCTCGCACCCCTCCACCAGATGCCTTGTGCTAATCCCCTATTTACACACTTAGGCTGACGCTGGGCAAACCCCTTGGGGAAGGTTGCTTTGGGCAAGTGGTCATGGCTGAAGCAGTGGGAATCGATAAAGACAAACCCAAGGAGGCAGTCACCGTGGCAGTGAAGATGCTGAAAGGTAAGCGGAGAAGTGGTGGGGGTGGGGAGAATGGAGAGGCTTATCAAGAATGTTCCTTTTGTGGCATGTGAACTCTGTCATGGCAGGGGGTCAGAGAGCACATAGTTGACCTAGAGGCTGAGGAGTTTTCAGGATAAATCAGCATCTTAGACAGACTATTTATCTTGAGTGGTTTGTACATATAAAAAAGAAAAAAACAGTTTTGTTAGCAAGTGGTAGCCTCCCAGATGGAGCTGTTATTTTGATTCCTTCTAGGGGACCACAGTTCTTCACTCCCTCTGTGTTGCAATGGGCTTAGGAAGTAGTCACTTGCTTACAAACGATGGATTTAGATGGAGTCAGTACATTGGATTCAGGACCCAAACTCTGACCTACAAATAAAGAGATATTGGCATTTGGGGTGTGAGTAAGATGCTCAGGGAGCAGAATGGCTTCTTTTTTGCACAAGGAGCAGAACGTGAATAATCGGTCAGTCTGGGGGAGTCACTAAAAGCTAAAAAAGGGACCAAGCTGGTGAGACTGGTGCAGAATGTTGGTGACATGTAAACAATGACTGCAAAGGGCAAACACTGAGTTGTAGTCATGGGAGTCTGAATATTTCTTTATAAATCTTTTAACCCTGCTTCATGCCTGTGTCTAAAGAGCTTAAAGAGCCTTTAACCATTAACTTCTTCTCCTGTAGTTTTCTTTACAGGAAGAGTTATAGGGAATGGTCACATTATAAATCTTGTAGGGATCTCAGAAAAGAGGTTCCAAGCTGAGTGTGTCCATCATTTCCAGGTCACAGAGCTTCTCCTTGGGATGTGGGATGTGCCCTGGAGTTAGTCTTTCTTTCTTCCTTGGGTTCCCATTGGACACTCACCACATCTGTCCCTAAGAAGGAGGAGTAGGCTACAAAGAGCGCAAAGCTGTTAATTTGTCTCTTGCCTATTGACCTGAGACTCTCAGGGAAATCTGATGTTCGGAGATTCTCTCACTTTGGGGCTTGATTGCCAGGAATGATATGCCAGGTATGTGGGCATCAGCCTGGAGGCTGCCCTGGATACCTACCAGGGGCAGTCACGGCTCCCATGTTTGTTTTTTAGCAGGTTTTCTGGTTTTGTCATGGGGCATAGAGTGAACTGGGGCTATTGGAGAAGAAAGGTTGTTTCTCCTTGTAAGGCCAGCGCCGGCCACCTTCCCTTTCAGGATACACACAAACCTTAGCCCCAGGGGCTTTGTGGCATTAGCTTGATTACAGCCAGAGGATGGCCCAGAGCCAGAGAGACCTACCCGCTCCTTACCTCCCTATATATCAGAGGAGATTTTGCACACACACAACTGTATTACTTTTCCTTTCATGTGGCTGAAAAGCTTTTTGCAGCGCGGTGCCTGTCCATGCCCCTCTACTTCATTTTCTTTTCAGCCAACCAGATTGTTTCATACCAAGTTAGTTTGAAGAGGGTGCATGGGAACAGTCTTGCCATTTGCTCAAAGCTCACTGTGAGCCTGTGCATGTATAGCCTGTGCCATTCATATTTGAAATTATAAATGTCTTTGTGTGTGTGGGTGTGTGGGGGGATCAGACTCATGACCTCATGCGTGCCAGGCTGGTGCTTGTGCTGCTGAGCTAAATCCCCAGCCGCCATATTTGAAATTACAGATCTCAGGGTTAAACCAGTGGGGTTTTTTATTTTTTTATTTAAAGAGGAAAAAAAAACAGAAAAAAGGTAGAAATATTACAGAATTTCCAAAAAAAAAGTATAAACTGTAAGAGATCACTGGTTGATAAATTACATATTGCCTTTTTAGAAATAGTGGTTCAAGTTACAGAATTTTTTTTTTTAAAGCATGACACTTTTGGAACCCCTTTGAGAAGTCAGTGGGAGGCATGGTCCTTCACCAGCTCTCAACACATGCGTGCACTTAGTACTCAGTTCTAGGGCACCTCCCAGACCTATCTATGAATGTGCTAAATGCTACTCGAGTTGGGTTAGGAACTTCGCACTGGTAAAAGTCTGTAGTGTTTCAAAATGTCCCTATTGTGTTTTCTTGTCTAGTCAGCAGTTGCTTTGGGACACCATAAAAATTGGGGTACTTTTTAAGGTACCTTACATATGGCAGGTGATGGGATATTTCCACCATAGAGGAAGAACACATAGATTTGCTACAAAAGTCTTGGCCTACACATCAGAAGCCTATTTCTAGTCCTGACTGTTGACCCCACTGACCCCCAGTGAGCTCTTTGACATGAAACAGAGCATTCCTGGACATTTAACCCTTCACAGATTTTATGAGGGAAGTGATTGGGAAAGTCTTCATTCTAAAGTTCAGTTTTACGCATTTTAAACTTGTTCGACAACTAATAATGATAGCCCATGAGTTAGAGGCAACTAACTGATTTGTGAGTCACCTGATGTTCACAGATGATGCTACAGAGAAAGATCTTTCTGATCTGGTGTCAGAGATGGAGATGATGAAGATGATTGGAAAACACAAAAATATCATCAATCTTCTGGGAGCCTGCACACAGGATGGTGAGTCGGAGGAAAACATTTCCCTGGCACACACAGAGTGAATGTTAGCATCATTCTAGAGGCAGTTACTTTACTGGATCCTCTTCCCAGAATGTTTCAAGTACATGTTTACAGTTCTCTATAAAATACCTTTAGGAGCCCTGGTATATAGCTCAGTAGCAGAGTGCTTACCTAACATGTGTAAGACTCTATATTCGATTCCTAGTACTACAAAAAAAATTTAATTAACTAAAATAAAATAAATTTAGGAAGATGTTCTCAACTGAATGGAACCTGGAGAGAGGAGGGTCTTGTGGTTTTTAGGTCAGAACCTAGAGACCATTTGGAAGGGTGATTTCCTTATTTATTTGTATTTTTTTGGTAAGTGCTAAACAAGATTTCTCAAAATAAGACTGCTTGAGAAGGTCTTTCCTTACAACAGAGATTGGGGAGCCCTGGTCTTGCCACGGGCAGTAGGGGACTAAGCTCTTAAGAGTAGTTTCAAAGAAAGCAAGGAGTGTACAGGAGCCCACTTACTAAGGAGTGAACGGGGCAGGTAGCCCGATTGCCTTTGTTGAACACTTACTGGCACTTTGAGGTTCATTCAGCAGTTGGTAAACTTGAAAATGCCTATGTCTGATTTAGCCATTTGTCCTTGAGCTCTCTGCAGGAATCGACAGCCCTTTTCTGTAAGGGTCAACTGTGGATAACTTGGACTTTTGTGCACCTTAGTGTTTTCGTTGCAACTTTTGGCTGGTGCGGTGGTACTGAGGCAGTCGTAACTTTAGGCAAGACAGACAACAATGGAATTGGCTGTATGCCAATGATATTTAATGACCCAAACAGGCCGTGGGCAGGAATTGGCCTGTGGACTCTAGTTTATCAACCCAGGCTATAGCATGAAGAGATTAGGTAGCACATATGAACAAGGAAACACGTACAGCAGAGTTCTTGGCCCACTATTACAGCAGAAACCTAGAAGCCACCTAATTGCCCATGAGTATAGGAGAAATGGATAGTGTGACAAACTTATTTTGATCAGCCTATTTGGTTCCACAGGGACAATGTGTAAAGGGAAACACTGCAAAGTTCTATCTTTATTATTCACTTATCCAATTAAAAATACCATGTTCTGATGGATGAATATATGTAGGTGGAACAGTTAAAATGAATTGGAGGGAGCAAATTTATGATAGTTGCTTTCCAGGAGGGCACTGGGGGAGAGGACAGGAGCAATGGGAGCAGGACACTGCCTCTGTATCTTTACTTCTTAAAGTCTTTTAAGGCCATCATGACCGAAGATAAATTAGCATTTTGGAGAGATTAGAATGCAGGTATTCGCTTTTTATGTGTGTATTTATGCACAATAAAACCAAGAAGAAAAGTAAGGCTGTGTCTGTTGCTCAGAGGGACAGCTTTTGCCTAGTGTGCTCAGGACCCTGACTTTGGTCCTCAGCCCAACAAAAATAACAAGAACCCCACAATGGAGTGTAGGAACTAAAAACCGTTTGCTGAGTCATTGAGGGTCTGCTGCCTCAGGGAGTGTCTCCTTTCTGTCCACAGGGCCCCTCTATGTCATAGTTGAATATGCCTCCAAAGGCAACCTCCGGGAATACCTCCGAGCGCGGAGGCCTCCAGGCATGGAATACTCTTATGATATTAACCGTGTTCCTGAGGAACAGATGACCTTTAAGGACTTGGTGTCGTGCACCTACCAGCTGGCCAGAGGCATGGAGTACTTGGCTTCCCAAAAAGTGAGTCCTTTACATTCTCCTTGGTTGGGTGGAAGCCAATTAAAAGTATCTTTGAAGAAATCAGGCAGTTTGGACATGCTTGTTTGCTAGATCAAGCCCTTGCATGTCTTGTGCAACCTGGAAAATATTTATGGTGTTATTTACATTTGAATTTAATGCACTCTTTAGAAGCCAAAGCAGTCTCATAAACTCTTAACAACTCTGCAGAAATGAGCAGGAAAGATGTCTTGAGACAAAACTGGTTTGATGCTCTTGGGAATTGGACTGGTTTGGGTGTTTAATTCTGATTTGCTTTGGCATCTTTTTTTGTGTGTGTATTTGTTGAAGTTGGGGACATAGAATTTGGGTGTGTGTTTAGGATTTTAAATTTGATAAGGCATTAAATATTCTAAAAATAAAGATCAAGTGAGGGGAGTATTTTAGCAACCTTAAATCCTCAATATCTGGGTACATTTTGTCTCTTTTGGTAAGGGAACCCTGTAGTCAGAACTGGCCAGGTCCCCTGAGGTGAATTTCCAGCATTCCAAGCATGCCACTCACATTGGAACTTAAAACATTTAAGTTATTCTGGAAGCATTTAGGCAGGTGTCCAGAATCCTCAGGACATTTTGGAGGACTCTGACACCTTTAGTCCCCACACTTAGGACAAGGTACAGAACAGCCTTTGTGGGTAGAGGAGGCTCAGCTCCCACCTGCAGCGGAGCTTGATGTAACATCAGTAATTGCCCAGGTCCCCAAAAAGGTGAGGTCCTTTGGTGGAGGTAGAGCCTTTCACCTGAGGCCTGGGATGTTTGAAAGTTCACACACCTGGATATCCCCGGGGGCCTTTCTAGTCACATGAGCAGGCCAGGTGGCTCCTGTTAGATCATGTAGGGTGGAGGGGACTCAGGGGCTAGCCACACCTTAGCCTTGCTCTCTGCCATGTAGAACTAGGCCCATAGTTGTCATGTGGTCTGGGGTTTTTTCGTTTTTGTTTTTGTCCTTTTTGAGACAGTCTTGCTGTTTGGTTCAGGCTGGCCTAGGGCTCACTTTGTAGCCCAGGCTGGTCTTGAACTAGCAATGATCCACCTCCCTCAGCCTCTGAGTGCTGGGATTACAGGAGTGCACCACCACGCCTGGCCTTTTTTTTTTTTTAAATTTGGTTTTTAAAAAGAAACATTTCTAGAGAGTCCAGAGATTAGGATTCTCCCCTCCCCTACCCCATCCTATAAAATCTCCCAGCATATCATAGGTTTTAAGAACATAATTGAAACAGTTGAATAGTTTTGAGTTCTATGATTGTGTGCGTGTAGGTGTGTACCTGCATATATGGGTGCAAGGGTGTTTGCCGATCAGAAAGTCTGTGGTATCAGAAAACAACCAGATCTAGAATGTGGGACACTTGACAAGACATCATTTCGAAATGTCAGTGTCGTGAAAGACAAAAAATGCTAGGGAGAGCCTTTCAGACTAAAAGAGGCTACAAGGACAATAGACAACTGTGAAAGTGTGGTCCTGGGGTGGGCTGTGGGGTTCCAGCTTTTACACAGGACATTGTGCACAAACAGAGCTGACAGCGGACTACATCCTAGATGACATTACAGTATCAAAGTCAGATTCAGAGGAGGGTGTCAGTGACATTGTTACGATACAGGTGGAGTATCCCTTATCCAAAATTCATGAGGCCAGCAGTATTTCTGATTTCAGATTTTATGGAATTTGGAGTCTTTGTGGATACATAATGGAGCATCCTGAGGATAGGACCCAAATTGAAACATAAAATTCCTCTGTGTTGTGTACACACATTATACACATAGCCTGAAGATATGTTTTATACATTTTTTTTTCACATGTTGTGGGTGGAACTTTCCTTGTGCCCTAAGCTCAGTGCGTAAAATACTTTGAACTGGATTTTCACACCATGGTTGTTCAACCATCTAAATGTGAATTAAGATATGAAATATCAGTGATATCTGCAACTCTTTTTTAAAGACTTCGGCCATAGAAAGTGGTGTGTGTGTGTGTGTGTGTGCGCGCGCGCATGTTTGTGCATGCATGTGTGCATGCATACATATGTATAAAAGGTGACTATGCAGAGAAAGCATGAGCAAATACGTTTAATAAGCAAACATGGACAGGTTTTGCACTATTTCACCTTCTATGAAACATTTTGAAGTCTTTATTACTTTTATTATTAATGGCTATTTTATAAAATACTGGGTTTAATATACTGTAACTGTATATTTCCATTATATGAATAACTTCCTTTACATCTGCTACCTTCTACCCCTTCTTCCCTTTCTCTTGTCTAATAGCCTCCCATCTAGTTTTTTTTTTTTCAACTTTTTTAGATTTCACACATTAGAACATGTAATATTTGTCCTTCTGAGTTTGCCTTTGGTTTGTTTGTTTTTTGAGGGGATTGAACTCAGATCCTTTGCACTGAGCTACATCCACGCCCCTTTTATTTTGAGACACAGTCTCACTAAGTTGTCCAAGTGGAAGTTGAACTTAGGATCCTTGTCTCAGCCTCGCTGAGTGCTGGAGTTACAGGTGTGTGCCATTACACCTGGATCTTTTTAGATTTTTTGAGGAACCTCTACACTAATTTCCATAGTGACTGACCGTACTAATTTACATTCCCACCAGTGGTGTAGAAGGGTTTCTTTTTCCTGCTTCCTTGCCAGTATTTGTTTGTTTTTTATTCTTGATGATAGCCCTTCTGACTTGGGTGAGATGGAATCTCATTGAGGTTTGGTTTGCATTTCTCCAGTGGCTAAAGATGTTGAATATATTTTCATGTACTTATTGGCTATTTCTACTTATTTTGAAGAGTGTCTGTTCAATTCATTTACCAATTTGCCAAATGGGTGCTTTTAATTTTTGGTTTAAACTTTTTGAACTCTTTTTATATTCTATATTAATCGTCTGTTGAAACAGTAAATGGCAAAGCTTTTCTCCCATTCTGTAGGCCGTCTCTTCCTTCACTCTGTTAGCTGTTTCCCTTGCTGTGCAGAAACCTTTAAATCTATGTACTCTCACTTGTTGAGTCTTGCTATTATTTCCTGTGCTATTGGAATCCTATTCAGGAAGTCTTTGCCTGTGCCTTTGGCTTCAAATGTATCTCCTGTGTTTTTTTTCTGGCAGTTTCAAAGATTTAGGCCTTAAATCTAGGTCTTTGATCCATTTTGAATTGATTTTTTTGTACATGGTGAAAGACAGGGGTCTAGTTTCAATATTCTACAAGAATATATTCAATTCTTCCAGTGCTGTTGTCAAAGAAGCTGTTCTCCAGTATATTATTTTTGACTTCTTTGTCCAAGATAAGATGGCTGTAGTTGCCTGAATATCTTTCTGTGTTCTCTGTTTGTTTCATTGGTCTGTGCATCTGTTTTCTTGCCAGTGCCATGTTGTATTGGTACTGGGGTTGTGTAGCACAGTTTGAAATCAGGTGATACCTCCAGACTTGTTCTTTTTGCTTAGGGTTACTTTGGCTATTCTGGGTCTTTGTGTTTTCATATGAATTTTAGGATTGTTTGGATTGTTTTGTTTTTGTTCTATGAGGAATGTCATTATTATTTTGATAGGGATTGCATTGAATTTGTAGATCATTTTTGGTAAATATGGCCATTTAACAATCCATGAATATGGGTGAGACCTTTCCATCTTCTGGTATCTCCTTCAGTGTCTTTCTACAGTGCTGTGAGGTTTTCGTTGTAGAAGTCTTTCGTCTCCCTGGTTAGACTGATCCCTAGTGTTGTCTTTTTATTTTTTTGAAGCTATTGTGAGTGGAATCGATTTTTTGTTTGTTTGTTTGTTTGTTTGTTTGTTTTTACATTCTGTCTTTGAAATAATTTCAAGTGGAACCCAGGAGAGAGCAGTCTGTCTCATAGGTGGCCTGTTTGATTCCTCTGGGCTTGGTCACTCAGGGCCCTAGTTGGGTGGAGGTGGAGGCTGCATTTTTCCAGGATGCTGCTGCTAACACAAAAGTGGTGGAGGACTTGCTTCATCTTTTTATTCAGTCCTTCCACACTTATTCCCCAAGGGCTCCCTAGATACCTCATGCTCTAAGTCATGCTCTTTCTAGTGGGGTGGCCAGAACAGAAGCAGTCCTTGAGCTGTTAGAGACTGTAGAGTGATAGTAGAAGAAACTGTTGATACATCTGAGAATAAAGTGTGATAATACTTATGTAAATTGGGATGCAAACAGTATGGGAAGATACTGTTCATTCAGGGATTTAAAGCTCCAGGCAGATACCTGGACTTGGTCCTAAGCACCGTGAGAAGCCCTTGAGGGGCAGAAGTAGAGTAAGTGTATGTTTTTAAGTTGCTCTTGTGGCTGCTTGCAGAGCAGATTGGAAGTGCCTAGTCCCTGTGAAAGGCATGCTGGTTGTGCTAGGATTTATTGAGTCCCAAGCCACTGAAAGTTAGCACTTTGGTTTTGGCCGTATTTGTACTCCGGATAGCTAGTAGATCAATTAGGAGAGAAAGCAATCAATGAGGTTGCCTGATTTCCAACTTGAGACTTTGGATGGTGGCTCAGTTTTCGAGAGAAGACATGGGAATCAGGAGGCAGAGCAGAGAGGAACAAATTTCCAGTGAAAATTCCAGAGCTCATGGTGAAGTATTGAGAACCATTCAAGGGGGGATGCCAATAATCGCTAAGCTCCAAGGGCCGAGTGGGCAGCAAAGAAGGTCAGAAAAGGGTGTATTTCAAGTAGGGCAATGAACAAAGTTAGAAGTCCAGAAGAGCCTAGAGTTGTATCAAGCCCTAGTAAAACTCTCTCAAGTCCCAAGGTTGGTGCAGGACCCAGCTGAGACTAAAGAGGAAGGCTGGGATGCAGTTTGAAGAAGCCACAAAAGAGAGTTGCAGGAAGGAGAGGTAGAAACTACTTGTATGACCCTGTTCAGAGCAAGAACAGACACACGAATGTTGGGTCTGGTCCTAAAACAATGATTCCCTATCCCCCCATCCCCCTACTTTGAGACCCTTCTTGGTTTGGAGTTGCTCTTGATGGTGGAAAGTACATTTACAAGTCGAATGCATTTTGCAAGTTGAAAGGGTGAATATTTTAGGCTGACATAATGGGAGATGAAAGTACCCTTATGAATTGTGTTTTAATAACTGTAATTGCTGTTATTACTATTTGCTAAACATTTTTTGAGAGCCTGTGTTCAGCCAGGTTAAGTGACAAGCCATCTAACATGCAGTATCTTATATAACCCTCAAAGTGACTGTAATAGGTGATTAGGATCCCTGTTTTATGCATATAGCTGTTAAGGACTTAGGAAGTGACAAGAAATGGCAGAATGGCTGTCCTCACTTCTGGGAAGAGACCCATAGGCTCAGACTGAAGTAGTAGGTCTCAGACCTAAGTCCCCTAGTCCTTTGCCCAGCCACATGCTGTTGTTGTGAGGCAGTGCCTGACCCTCTGTGGACCCAAGCAGGACCAGTAAGCCTCTGCAGGGGCTTGATTAGTAACCTGGTATAGCTCACTCCTTCCCTTTGCAGGAGATCTCTGGATAAAGGGGACAGTCATGTTTCCTTAGGGCATAGCATGGCTCCAGAGACACTTGCAGTTAAGGACCTAGGAGAGATTTGAAAGATGATAGATAGAGATCTTAGGAATGGTCACCCTGAGGGGCACGTGCTTCCCAAACTGGGGGGCTTATCCCCAAATGTGGAGATTGAGGAATTAGGGGAAGGTCAGAAACTGCCTACTCCCCACTGCCCCCACAGAGGAAGTGACTTGTCAGAGGCCCACTCCCTGGAAGGAGGGGCGAAGGAGAGCTGGCACTGGGGCAGGTGTCTGTGGTTTTGTAGAGGGCCCAGTAGGTAGTTGCTAGGCCAAGCCATGCTCAGTGCCGGGAACGGGGACATTAAGGTGACACACCTCACAGTGCTGGACCTCAGGCAACTGTCCATTGTGTGTGGGGTTAGAGATTAGAATCAGGCAAGAAATACCGTGTGCCTAGAATTTCCTTGAGCCTTAGGAAATTTGTAAAATCCTTGCTACTTTTAGTTTAGTGTTAAACCTGAGCAGGGTTGTTTTTGTTCTTGTTTTTAAAGCAAGTCCTGTCATCCCCATCTATAAAGTGAGCATTACTACACTCATCTCATAGGTGCCCTGGGAATTAAATATGATCGGCATGATTCTGTACACTGTCTGCATCATGAGATATTAACTTCTTTTCCTTAGCTTATAGAAAAAGGGAATATCAGACGGTTCCAGGCCCCTAATGATTAAATTCAGCTCTCTGGGCCGGAGAACAGCTCAACATTCTGTGGATGCTGAGGACTTGGCTTGTCTTTAATCACTTTCTTTTTCTTGGGCACTGGTTCCAAGGCTTCTGTTCAACCCAGAGGGGGCTTACATGTTTCCTAGCACCTTGGAATGAGGGGTATCCATGCTAGACAAGATGGTGGCAGTGACCCTCGGCAGCGTCTCTTTCCCAGCTGAGGTCTGATGTGTGGTCGGAGCCAGATTCTTCTGACCACTCAGCTTGCCAAACACATAGCACAGTTGGCGGGAGCACACCACCGGGAGAGTTTGGCCCAGGGCTTGGAAGTTCAATTTGAAGAGGCCTCCAAACCAGGAACGCGCTCCAGCCCAGACGGTTCTGCAGGCAGCTCTGGGAGCTCTCACATTTCCTGCTCCTAGTCTGGCCAGGGACACACAAGCTTGGGTGGCTTTCTTGCTTCCTCATTTCTGAGCTGAACCCTCCCACCCAAGTGAGTGAACATTGGAAAGAGTAGGGATGGGGCGGGGTAAAATATTTCCTTATTTATATTTCAGGGGTAGTTTGGTTTGATCTCTTTTACTTTGTCATTTCATGGAGTATCTGTCTAGGGTTAGCCCTATTACAAGTTTGTTGAGTGTACTGACAAGATTACTTCATGTGATAGTTAATCTTTGCTGGGTAATTATTTCAGAGCATTTGATGGTGTTATTTACTTATTATTTTTTTTTTATATCTTTCCTCTTCTAAAAATAGAGGCTGATATTTTGAGATCCTGATTACCATGTATCACCTTGCAGTCATAGTGTATTAAAATGCAGTGGAAACAAAGCAGCTTACAAAAACATATCATTTAGAGAAAAGGAATATAGACATCATAATAACTAAACTTTTCAGAGTTCCAAGAGTTGCTATCATCCCTGACCTCCAGTTACCCCATAGCAAGCAGCTCAGAATTTAGTCCTAAGGTATGTGACAGACACAGCTTGTGCCCCCTGTGTGGCCTATGTGTTGTGATGGGGGTGGGGTGGGGGTGGTTGGCTGTGAGAGAAGCCAGGAGGAGTTGGCTCTGTCTAAATGCAAGCAGAGGGACGTGTAGAAGGGGGGTTGGCTGAGTTCTGAAGCATGGAGGGCTGCTGGCCAGGCTGTGTGGAAATCCATGCATGGAGTAGACAGTGGCCCCAACCTGAGTGAAGGGAATAGCGGTACAGTGAGAACTAGAGAGGCATTTTGGAGTAGGAATCAACAGAACTTGAGTGTAAGGAGTAAGTTCTGACCGTGAGAGACCAAGGAGGTAAGAATGGGGTGGGAGGTGGGGGGTAGAAATCTTGAACTTGAGATATCAAGGGGACTTAATAGGGAATCCTAGAGTGAGCCGAAAATGAGAATGTAGATCTCAAGAGTGAGGTTGGGGTAGAGAGAAATTTGCAGCTATTTTGTATGTATCTGAGAACTACTGTCAGGATGATAGAAATGCACAAGCCCAACAGGAAGGTTCTCTGCTTTTGAGGAACAGAGGGAGAAAGGAACCAACCAAAGAGTCTGGGGCATGGGGGGAGACAGTGAGCCAAGAGAAAGCGGATGGGGGGGCGGGGCTCAATGGAGGGAGAGTTTTCAGATACAAGCAGGAAATCAACAGTGTCTGAAGTGGCAGAGGCAAAAAAATTGAGGGACTAGAAGAGGTCACTTAGGTCTAAAGGTGAATAGGCTCTTTGTAAACTTTAGAAGCAGCGAAGAATGGAAAACACACCATTTATAGGAAGGAAATACAGAGTTTATAATCTCTAGATCTTTCCCAAAGCTTGCTATCCGGTCAGAATGTTGGAGAAACTGACCAGAAAGTGAAGATGATGTGCTGATGAGGTTTAACTGACTCTTCTGGAGAGTGCTTTTCTGAAGTGAGCAAGAGTTGAAATAAAAGGATTTTAGGATGACCTAACACTGATCTATGCTGATAACAGGAGAATATTGGTGGTTTAAGACAACTGCAGATAAAAGAAAATGTGGTTAGTCTACTTTTGCGCTCTGAAATGACTTAAGAAAATAAATGACAGTGTCATGTTAGCGACCTTAGGGCTTGTGGTGGAGCAGCTTCATCTTGCAGCTCCAGTATGCTCTCATGGTGTACTACGGCTAGTTTTTGACTTGAAATGTATGTTCTGCATGCATTTTAAGAAATAAATTCTTCCTTATTTCTTGAAGCATTTAGAAATTAGTCCTTTCTCTTCTTTCTTGATTTCAGTGTATTCATCGAGATTTAGCAGCCAGAAATGTTTTGGTAACGGAAAACAATGTGATGAAAATAGCAGACTTTGGACTGGCCAGAGATATCAACAATATAGACTATTATAAAAAGACAACAAATGTAAGTCTACAGCAATAAAACAGGGGTGTTATAGTAGAAACATTATATTGTTGTGTTGGCAAGGTATAGAACTTCCAAAATGCAAATTCACAGGGTAAAGGCAAGAAGGAGCTGTGAAGCCTTGTCCTCGGCCTTTTATTTCTATTCTTTCACCATTATCTTCATAAATTCTCAGTAAGCAAGTTTAAGATATATTTAAGTTAATTGTGAAATAATCTTAGATGGAAAATAATCAACAGCTTCCACGTGTTTGTTTTGAAAATATGAATCTTACTAAGAATTTTCATCACAGAGAATAGAGCCTGAATGTTCCTGGATCAATTTTTGCCCAGAAGTTGGTCAGGGTGTGTCTGTGTTTTAGGGAGATAAATGATAATGAGAATCCAAGGAGATGACATTTTAATAACGAGCTCAAATCTGTGCATCTCACACTTTATATAGTTCTAGTTGGAGCTTATTTCTGTGCTCATGATGTGCTAAGGAAAACAATTAGAATATCAGCTTTGAAGCGGGGCACAGTCTGCAGCAGTAACCTTGTTTTAACCCATGAGTTTTTACATTTTCTTGCATATTTGCAGGGGCGACTTCCAGTGAAATGGATGGCTCCCGAAGCCCTTTTCGATAGAGTGTACACACATCAGAGTGATGTGTAAGTGATTGCTTTTATTCTGGCTTCTTTCTGGGCTTGAGTTGCATACCTGCATGTTCTTTGCCTTTCATCCTTCTTTGGTAACCACTGCATTTCACACATTTTGTAGAGGGTGACCTCAAAAAGCACGATTCTACGGTAGGCTAGTAGCCAGTGTTCTGTTACTAATCTGTCTGCCTTCAAAAAGCATGGAAGGCAGAACCGAGCAGAAGTGCTCCTCCGACAGCTTAGTGGGTACATCTGCAGAGCTGCTAACTGATTTGCAAAACTGTTGGCACACTCTTTGCATGCTTCAAAAAACGCTCCTGAAACACTCACGACGTAGGTGGTGTGTCATGCTCCCCTACCCAAGTGTGCTCTCAAAGGAGAACACTGAGTAAGACTTGGTCAGCCCAGATGAGTTCCACTGCATCTTCTTACAGCGATTATTTTTAAAGAATATGAAGAAATCTGGTTTTGTCCTAGCCTCCTTCATAACATTCTAGAGCTGCAGTAGAAAGGTCACCATATTTCTGTTATGACATACTTAAAAGTATGTTAGGGTCCAGCACCAATTGATGTTTTAGATTTGTAAATTCAGTTGAATGGTGTTCTTATTAAGAGAAAGTAGATGAAAGTTCCAGTGAGTCAATAATTATGCCAAAGGAAATGGTTTTTAAAAATCAGTTGAACAGGTTTTTATTTGCATGAGCAAGAGGGTTTCTGGGGCAGATGTGATGCTGGTGTAGTATGTTCAGCCCTCAGCTGTTCTGGAAAGAGTTGTGGTTCATTTATGCCATAAGGAAACTGAGGTCTAAAGCTGTTTCTGCCTCTGTTGTTGTACAGCTTGTGCTCTGCATAAAACTGGAAGCAATTTCATTGCCAAAATTGACCAGTATAGAAGCAGGAGGGATAGTTTCCAGAGCTGCAGTGATGTAGACAAACAGGGATCTCTGCTTCATTGTCCCAGGGACTGAGGGCCCTGAATAGGCTCAGAAAGTCCAACTCTGGGTCTCTGAAAATTTAAGTAAATGATACACTCTGAGGAGTCTTCAGTTGCTGTTTAGGAACTCGTCTAGGGCCCAGGGTTCCTCCCAGCCCTTTGTTAAGTTCTTTTACCATCTTAGTAAGTCACAGAACCTTTGTGCCCAGCCGCCCGGGGCACTCATTTAACCACAGAGTTAGTTTGCTGGCCTTACTGTGTCTACTGCTAGTACAGGTAGATGACAACCCTTGTGTTAGATGCGCAAGAGATGGAAGAGTTACACAGAGCACAAAAGGCTCTGCAGTCCAGAAGGTGAGACCCTCACTTCACTAATGCCCAGGGTAAGATGAAGAAAGAACTCTTCAGAGCAGCTGTGGTTTGCTTTTGTCTGTTGGCAGAAAACTCCATCAGAGCATCCCCATGTCATCATTTAGGAGGCTCCCGGGGCTCAGGCAAAGGCCTGCAGGATGAATTGCAGAAGGGTTAATTTATCCATGAATATAAGAACTGAGTATGTGTTTATTTTTTTATGTTCAGGTTTCTGTGGTTTAAAGGGGATAGTAATGGTGTATTTTTTTCTTTTTACAGCTGGTCCTTTGGGGTGTTAATGTGGGAGATCTTCACGTTAGGGGGCTCGCCTTACCCAGGGATTCCCGTGGAGGAACTTTTTAAGCTGCTAAAGGAAGGACACAGGATGGATAAGCCAGCCAACTGCACCAATGAGCTGTAAGGACTGGGTCTCCCCTGCTGGTTCTGCAGTGGACTCACCACATGAATCACATTTCTCACTTGTCTCAGTTTCTTAAGATCCCCATTTTCTAAACATGCTCTAAGAAGAAAAATTGCTTGAAGCTGTCTGGTATCAACCCCAGAGATGAGATTGATAGCTATACTGATAGTCAATACTTGTCCAAAAGAAAGACTATCCTGCCAAAGTGTATAGAGCAGGCTTTAAATCACAGGGCACCCAGCTGCCTAGGCAAAGAGAAAACCCTCTGGAGTGATCTTCTTTGGCCACTGTACTATGCATTAAGAGTCACAGGAAGACACCCAAATCAGACAACAAGCTAGAAAGTCATGGGGCTGCCCATTTGTAGCACAGGTGGTAGTTTCTGGCCCAGATCTGGCAAGTAAAAAGTGGGTATTTCTGGGGTGTCTATGACCACTGAAAATTGTCCTTGCCAATTGACATCAACCACAGGCTCTCAGAACAAAAGAGCCGATATCTGATTACCTGCATTTCACCCCTATTTTAGCACAGAGAACTAAATGGTCCTAGTACCATCCTTCGGGTACCATGCCTGGCCATACAACCATAAGCTAGTTTCTAGAAAGATCTACCTCACACACTGTCAGTGAGATTATGTTGTGTTACTGACACATGCCTTGTGCAGTGGAATCAATGCTTTGAAAAGCAGACACTGCCCCTCCCCCTGGGGTGAACTAAGAAGACTGATTGTCTCAGAGACTGCGCTCTATTGTGTGTCCTTTCGTGGGGATTTTATACCAGTAATCCCATGAGTGCTTTTCGGTGTACAGTGGATGTCTGATGAATGGCCACATTTTGTAGTATATTATATAAAGGCATTTATTGTGCTTGTCATTCCTATTGCTTTTTTTTTTTTTAACATATAGGGTCTGTTGAAACTCAAAAGCAAGATAAGGGTAGAAACCTTGGCCTATTTAAGAGTTAATCAGGAAGTTAATGCACAGCTCAGCAGTGGCAGATTAGTTCATAAAATCCTTACCTTAAACTTGTGGTTTTCAGACTTTTTTCTTTAAGGAACTTTTGTCAACTAGAATCTTAAAACCCAAAGCTTGGTTCAGGCAGAAGTGTTTGAGGAGGAAAGCTAGAATAACTGTGAACATGTAGGCCTTATCCCTGACCCTCCAAAAATGTCTTAAGTGTAATATCATTGTGATGTGTTCCACTGTCAGAGAAATACCAGTGGCACATGTAGACATTCTTGCTGCATAGCTGTCTTCCTGAAATATTTGGAGTAAAGTGAGGTTTTGTAAATCATTGTGCCCTCGAGAAGCCATGCAGTAGGGAAATGGATAACCACTTCCTCAATTGCTTGGAAAGTTCTATTACATTTCCATTATTTAGGGCACATTTCTGCTGCCTTCAAATGAAAGCTGGATTTAACCATACCCAGAGTATTGGATGAGATTAACTCACCCAGGAAATCCCTTTCTCCAGGTACATGATGATGAGGGACTGCTGGCACGCAGTGCCCTCGCAGAGACCAACGTTCAAGCAGTTGGTAGAAGACCTGGACCGAATTCTTACTCTCACAACCAATGAGGTGAGACCCTCCTTCCAGAAGCCAGGGTGTCTTGCCTAGCTGCGGGTAGGAACTCAGGTTTTTATGTATGAACTTCTCTGTGGGAGTCCATGGTATAGCTTATCATTCATTTTTCCATAGGAGTCAGACAAAAGTAAATGATGTGTTTCTCCCCAGTCGTGATTTTTCTCAGAACTGCATTTTATGAATTCTCACTAATGAGACTGAAGTCTGAGAGCCATCCCCGACTGCCCTCCTGGTGGCTTATGGTAGAGTGGCTCAGGTGTGATGAAAGAAGAGAGAGAGGAGGGAAGAAAGGTTCAGTAGAAGCATATTGGCATGTAGGGGAAGGTACATGGATTTGTTCAGCACTTGTTTTATTCTGTGCCCTGGCAATTAGCATGAGAGCTGCTGGTGCTCCACTGGTGATGACTTGGTCACAGGCAGTGTGGGTCTGTAATTCCAGCCTCTGTGACACAGCACATCATGGTCTTCTGTGACCCTGTCTGGCAGTGGCTCTGGCTTGCCTCTCTAGCTATGTGCATGTGACACATACATAGCTTCCTAAAATATGAGACTTACAGGATTTTTAAGTGAAAACTGGTACCTGTTACTAAAGTACTTTTTATTTATAATCTATGCCAACCTATAATCGAGGAACACTGCTGTCACGCCAGGCTCAAACTTGGCCATATCAGTGGCTCCTTCAGTGTGCGGGGCAGTGACCTTTTAGGGCTACAGAAAGAATGTGCTGTGAGCCAGAAAGAGGATAAACCCATGGAGCTCAAGAAAACATGATAGAAATAGTTAACAAATCACATTTGAGATATTTAATCAAGATGAGTGTTTCTTCATACAGAAGAAAAAGGGGAAAAAAAAGCCAAAGTTACATAGTTGTCTTTGCAACAACAGGAATAGGTTGAAATCTCTCAAATATTCTAGAAGGAAAAAAATTTCTGATTTAGAAAAAGTTTTAAAGTGATTTCGTTAGAAATCAGTCAAATGTAGAGATACAAGAAGGCTGAAGCCAGCAGCTTTATCGTGTGAGTCTAGGGCTGGATAGAGGGGCAGTTGCATTTAAATGAATACAGCTGACCTTCAGAAGTTGAAAGGAATAGTTCAAGGGGTGGGGGTAGGGGGCCCAACTTTCTTCTCCTGCCAAAATTGTTGTTTCTAGTGTAAGTTTCTTTAACCCTAGGCTCACAATTCAATGGTAGTCCTCTTTTTTCCCTATCTGATCTGACGGTTTATGGTTCATTTAGAAACTGGGAGAAGCACTAAAGTTCTGGTTTTTGGATCCTGTGTCTAAGTTCACTGTTTTATATATATATGTGTGTATATTTGTTTATACATGCATATAGGCACACATTTAAAGAGGGTCCATTTGTCCTGAAATTTATACATACTATCCTAAAATGCAAAAGCAGAATGCCATACTGTCTAACGGATATAAAAATCGGTTTCTTTCCTTCTGAAAATCATTACCATATGCCTGAGAAAAATGGTTCCATTTAGGACAAAATTTCATTTTTATCATTGTAAGCAGAAAGTTCTTTTTTGATGTGGTGGGCGTGTTTGTTTCTCGTTGTGTGGTTAATGCTGATGTTGTTGGAACTGACACATCCCCTCTCTTGGACGGGGTCTCTTACTCTTGCCAACCCTAGTGATGAATTATAGTGCTTTTTTGTCTTCTAAGACGTAGAGTCGCCAACATTCCGTGGCTCTTTTCTGATAACGCAGAGGCTGTTTGTGCTGTAGTCTGCATTTTCTGCCCCCCATCCCCCTAGCAGAACCACATGGTGGACCAGAGTCGCTGGCTTCTGAATGTGTGAGCAGAGCCACCCTGGTGTGCCAGCTCAGTTGAAGCATTGAGATCGAAAAGGTTCCTGTTTAGTCAGAAAAGGGGTCAGCAAACGCTTTCTGCAAAGGGCCAAAGAGTCAATATTTTCAGTTCCAAGGGCCATATGGTATCTGTCGAAACTGCCATCTTAGCACGAGCGCAGCCACAGACTGTATGTAAATAAACTAGTGTCTGCTCTAAAACTTTATGGACCCTGAAATTGGAATTTTATATCATTTTGTGTCATTTCAATGCCATAAGATACTACTCTTGTTTTGAGCTTTTCCACCCGTTAACAATGTTATAAGCCACCCTTAGCTCATGGGCCACAGGGAAACAGGCCCTGGGCTCGTGCCCTGTCCTGGTAGGAAGTGTTATCCTTGGTGATCTGGATGCGGGGAGGGGGGTTCAGCAGCAACACCAGTGAATCTTAGGGAGCTGAAAAGCCTTCTGAATTTCAAACCCTGTATTTCCCTAAGCCTTCCTTTAACAGCCTATTATGAGTTTAACATACATGAGTGTGTCCAAGCCTTTTTTGAACCAATTTACATTTTTAGCTCAGAGAGATTTTGAGAGTAATGAATTACATTTGTTAAATTGTGTGTCAAATGAAGGATTCCCGTGAAATGTTCCCTAGGAATTATCATAGTAAAATGTAATTCAGAAAATGCATATTCCTAGTCTTTCTACTTAAAGGGTCCTGAGGATCTACAGGTTGTTGTTTCTACTTTGTTGGGGCCAAAATTATACCACATGCTCTAGCAAGGAATTATCTAGCTGGGGGTCACTTCTGCTGCTTGGGGTGACCATCTTTGTCCTAAGTTCAACAGGAATTTATTATTCTCATGTACCTGCCATGAATTTATTCAAGATGACTGTTAAGAGAAAAGTTAGGGTCAGGCCAGAGTAAATACAGTTGGCGTGTTGGGGCAGGCTAGGCCTCTGTGAAGCTTCCAGGGGTTCTCTGTGCTGTCCCAAGTCTCATAACCCACCTCTCAGGAGCCTATGTGTGAAATAAGACTTTTCTCTTCCCTTCTTTCAGGAATACTTGGACCTCAGTCAGCCTCTCGAACCGTACTCACCTTGTTATCCTGACCCGAGATGAAATAAAACATCTCTCTTCCCTTCTTTCAGGAATACTTGGACCTCAGTCAGCCTCTGGAACAGTACTCACCTAGTTCCCCTGACACAAGGAGTTCTTGTTCTTCAGGAGATGACTCTGTGTTTTCTCCGGACCCCATGCCTTATGAACCCTGCCTGCCTCAGTTTCCACACATAAATGGCAGTGTTAAAACATGAACGAATGTGTCTTCCTGTCCCCACAAAGGACAGTGTCAGGAACCTACCTACACTGAGCTGGGAGGCCATGCCTCCAAGAGCTTGTTATCTCTGCTTGTATATATGGATCAGAGGAGTAAATAATTGGAAAAGTAATCGGCACATGTGTAAAGATTTGTATGTTGAAAACTTGTCATCTTCACCAGGAGAAGAATATTTCTGGAGGAATGGACAGCCACAAGCCACCATGTCACACCTCTGACTCCCCCGGGTGCTGGCTGTGCCCCAGTTGGACTCAAGGCAGACACATTCTGCCTTCCTTGTTAATTTTGTAATAATTGGAGAAAATATATGTCAGCACACACTTACAGAGCACAAATGCAGTATATAGGTGCTGGATGTATGTAAATATATTCAAATTATGTATAAATATATATTATATATTTACGAGGAATTATTTTTTGTATTGATTTTAAATGGATGTCCCAATGCACCTAAAAAATTGGTCTCTCTTTTTTTTAAATAGCTATTTGCTAAATGCTGTTCTTATACAGAATTTCTTAATTTTCACCCAGCAGAGGTGGGAAAAATACTTTTTGCTTTCAGGGAAAATGGTATAACATTAATTTATTAATGAATTGGTAATATACAAAACAATTAATCATAGTTTTTTTTGTAATTTAAATGGCATTTCTAGGCAGGCAGCACAGTGGACTAGTTGTTCTATTGTTTGGACTTAACTAGTTATCTGATCCTTTGGGAAGAAAAATATTTACAATATAGGACTAATCTGGGAGAAAATGAAGTTTCAATTTGTTTGTGTTAAACTCTGCTGTCAGATGATTGTGATCAGACTACCTGAATGCCCTATTACAGGAACCTGATAATAAGAGGATGTCTTGTTTTGATACGCAACTCTGTCCTTGCCGACACAATGCTTAACTGAACTTCCCAAGGCAAATGGTAGCAGCGTCCTGATTCAAAGATGCCTTAATCCATCTCCCAGAACCAACCTAAGACTGCAGTGGTAGCAGTGGGCTTGCTCTGGCCGCTGGCTTTCTGCCTAAGTCGTATATTGTCAGAGAAACTCTTGTTCCCTTTGGTGCATTTTGATAAAGGTGTCCAGGTTCTTTGGTGTCAGAGAAATCTTTTAGGATCTTCAAGTTCCATCATAGAAAATGGAAACAGAATTGTTTGGTTGAGTTCAGGGGACTTTGATTGTTCCTTCTTGTTAAGGGGTTGCTTCTGTCTGCTGGTAACACCTTACCAGAAGATCTGGCCTCATACCGATATCGGACAAAATATCACTAGCATTTGTTCTATGTTAAAGTATTGTGTTTTGCTTCCGAAATACCCACTCACTTTGTGATAACCATGCAACATGAAAGCAGATGACACTGATTTTATGTGTTATGAAATTGGAAAAAGTATTTAATAAAACCTGTTAATTTTTATACTGACAATAAAAATGTTTCTACAGATATTAATGTTAACAAGACAAAATAAATGTCATGCAGCTTATTTTTTTAATACTGGTGTCTCACCAAATGGTTTCCTGTGCTCGGAGGTGTTGATGGAGTACTGAGTCATGTGAAGGTCTACAAGGCAAAACTGGAAGGCTTTTTGTTTACTAAATTAAGGGGGAGACATGGAGAGGGGTGGGTCCAGCAGTAATGGGGACAGGTTGGTCCAACAGAAAATCACAAGTTGATTCATGCCCTGGCAGGGCTGCTCACTGGTGCAGCAGGAGAGGGAGTTACTGTTCTTCTGGGTCTTACCAGCTCCCCTAAGGAGCACAACAAGGGGAAGTTGGGGGGGGGGTCTCAAACCCGGAAGTGTAAGTATGGGAGGTAGTAGTGAGGGGGGAGGTGGCCAGGACATCTAGACTTCAGGGATTTGGACCTCTCTAGGCTGGTTTCCTTGTGATGCACAGACCGTGGAATTCACTGTAAATTCTCCAAAAAGAAAATATGATCAATTTAAAAATGATTTACTTTCATATCACCAAGCACCTGAGGGGTGAAATGAGTTAATGCAGATCTATGGCCCATGGGGTTCCCTTCTCTCTATTCTCCGGGCTTTTTCACACTAGAAGAGAGAGAAAAACAGTTTCTCCCAGATTCCAGCCGTGCTCTTAGGAATTAAAGTTGCTCACAGAGCCGTTGGGAATTAAACACTGCCGAACGGCCCATCTCTTGGGTTTGAGATCATCAGTGGTAGAGCAAGGGCCTTGCCAGGCAGTGGGGAAGTGGGCTGTGGTCCTGGTCCTTCATTTTCCCACATCCTGTGCTCCGTTTCTTATTTGTAGAACAGTTAACGATCCCACCAAAATAAAATGATAAAGATAAGACATAGGAAAGCCCAAGAACAGTGTCATCTGGTAAGGATGTGTTCAGGATGAATATTCTGTAGGATTCTGGGCATTTTCACCCAGTAGAGGCCCTTGGCCTGGTGAAGGATGAATGGAGCTGCTGTGACCTCAGCAGTATTTAAAGTCAGGCTCAAGATCTGCACCAACTCTTCCCTGTGTAGATCAGTAACACATACTCTATATGCTTGAGGCCAAAACACTTTATGGTTTTGACCCAGTGGGCTATAATGGAAATAAGAATTTCTGTATTTCAGCTGGGTATTGGTGGCATGTTCCTGTCATCTCAGTGCTCTGAGAGGCTGAGACAAAAGGATCTGAAGTTCAAGCCCAGCCTGGGGAACTTAAAATTTAGCCAGATATTGTCTCTAGCAGGTAGAGATGTACCTTGGTGTGAAGGTCTTGGGTTAAACATAACATTTTTTTCTGCTTTTTTTTTTTTTTTGCCCATTTCAAGACAAAAAAATATATATCCTTCAAGAATCAGCCATTGGCCGTTTTAGCTTTAGAATTATTTTGAAAGTGATACTTGTCATGAAGGATTAAAGAAGACAGGATGGTCTGTGAGGAGATAAAATGGGAAATAACTTGTTTTAGAGCCCTGCCCAGCTTCCCCAAACATGCATAGGCAGGGCTTGGTAAGAGTCTGGCACCTTATGGTCTTTTAGTCACCCCCTAAACCTAAGGAAAGCTTGGGAATCAAATGAGGCATGTGTGATTGTCACTGAGTCATGAGAAGCAAAGGTTGGTGCAATGCTCATGAGAAGCAAAACATGTCAGGCATCTTGGACAGGATGGAGATTGGACCCTTGCAGTTTCCAGCTAGGAAGGCTACATTCAAGAGGCTGCCTCAGAAACTAGCTGATGGTCACCTCTGGTGGAAAGGGGAAGATGGAGAGACAGGGCTGAGAGGCATTACCTTCTGGAGGGTTCTGTGAATTTCCAGGGGAGAGAGGACCCCCTGCGTACTGCTTAGCCTCTCCTGCCCTCCTTACATCAGGGAGTTTCTATCGCATCTATAGGAAGTTCCTTAATCACCCAGGAGTGGCAAACACATGCTCGGTCAACATCTGACAGGTGTAGACAGATGCGGGTTGAGGATCCCACCACCATTATGAAAACTAAAGATTGACCCGCTAGCCTGGCCTGCCTCCTTCAGGCATTAGAATGGCCAAGTCCAGGGGGGCTTGGCTGATATTGAATAGGAGCTTGAGACTCAGTATAAGCTTTCTGAGCATCACTGGGTAGGAAACAGTCTAAGCAAACAAGACCGTGGCCTTAAGCAATACAGGCGAAATGTGATGCGTGGGGGCTTTGCAGAATCAGAAGAGTTATTTCTTGCAGCTGGTGATACTGGGCAATGTCCTGTCTGGACATTGGTAGAATGTCTTCTGTAAACCAAGCTGGCACCAACCTCATGATCTTCCATGAGAATTATCTGTTGGAGATTTGCTCCAGGAGATAGTGCTCAAAAAAATCTGAGTTTCATCTTCCTGATTTTTTAATATTCATCTCAGTGAGTGATTTTTTTAGAATATTCACAAGATTGTACAACTGGACTGTGATCTAATTCCAGAGCATTTCACCAACCTGAAAAGAAGCCCAATTTCACGAGTAGCAAGATGATGGGATAAGTATGCTTACAGAGGGAGCATTTTGAGAGAGACTGATGGCAGTGTGTCTTTCACAGGAATAGACATTCTCCATATTTTTATTATACTTCATATACTTGAGTAGAATTGCTGGGTCACGTGGTAACTTTAACCTTTTAATGAACTGTCATTCTGACTAACAGCATATAGGGTTTCAATTTCTTCACCTCTTTGCCAACACTATTGTGCATATTTCTAAATATCATATCTTGGTGGGGGTAAAATGTCTTCCTAAGGATTCAATAGCTGATGAGATACCACGCAGATCACACATCAAAGTCCTATCATATCTTCCTGGATCTTTCCGAAAGAAACTTCATTTAGTGAATCATTCCGGCTCTTCCACTTACAAAGTAGCCAAGACAGCTAAGATGCTTGCGGGTCCTCCTAGAGTAGAGAGGCTGAGGCACTGATCAACTCCATCTCCTTCCTTTTGGCTGAGAGAGAAAGGGAGCTGTAGCACATGATGAAAAGGATAGTATTCTTTCTAGCTGGAGTCTTTGAATGTATTTTTACCTCATAGGCCCGGTATTATTTAAAGTACAGTCTAGCAAGCGTGAGCAGCCCACTGGGACTGATGAATGCGTCATTGCTTATGCGTGCACACCGGAGTCTCTTATCCCAGCCTGTGTTTTGTGGTTATTTATTTTTGTTGTTTTTGAAGATGAAAGCAAAGTTTATCTTCTCTCATGTTTCATCCCCAGGAAGCCTCCAAGTGACTTGGCCGTCTACGTTGGGCAGGGACAGTAGAAACCTTCCACATCTTAAGTGACATTCTGGAACGGGGCCCTTCTTGTGTCCTTTTTCCAGGGGTTGCTAGGAGTTTTGAATGGGCTTGTCAAATTCATCTTGCAGTCCTGTCTCAGAGGGTCGCATAAAGGCAGTGAACAGGTGGATGGATGGTGAGCATCAATCCCTAGAATTACTGTATTCCAATTCCCGAAGTGGAACCCCAGGGCTTTAAGCAATTCAGTGATGGAACTTAGCTTACCATATATATATATATATATATGCTATGTTTTTTTTTGGACTCTATGTTGTCTTCTCATTCTTTCATGGAGGGTTCCAAAGTAAATTCTGCCTGTATCCCTTAGCAGACAAAATCTATAGCATGATGCATTTGGAAAGGAACAGGATACTTGTAGATAAAGGAAGAGTAAAAGAGGAAAATTTGCTTCATCTGCATAATGAAAAATAATCTCTACATCACATGATCATTGAGTTAAATGAGTTCTTACCTGGGAACCATCAAACAGTGCCCGTTACATGGCATCAAATATTAGCTGCTTGCTCTATCTATCTATTATTTATGTCTGTCTATCTATCTATCTATCTATCTATCTATCTATCTATCTATCTATTATCTATGTCTATCTATATCTATCTATCTATTACCTGTCTATTATTCAACTTATTCATTTTATCTCCTTGTCTGGATAAAGACATATGCATAGATTGTAGGTATTGAGACAAATATAAAGAATATCTATCTATACATATGTATGTATACATAAATAAAATTGTCAAACACTTGATACTTTTAAATCATTGAAAATAAAGTTATTAACAGTCGTGAGGTTATATTTACAACATGCAACCTGTTCTGCTTCTCTTTTAAAACAAAATTTTCTCTATAAATCTAGGTAGGCAATGAATGCCCTGTCTGATCTTGAAGGGACAATTAAACACTTTGAGAAGAGTACGAGCCAAGTTGGCACAGGATTTAAGCACCGTGGTCTGAAAGAGAGACCAAAGCAGGAGCAAGAGTTCTGTAGGGTTTAGGGGAAGGAAACTCTCTGGCCTCAGGTGTGGTAGTGTGACAAGCAAATCAAAATTAGTATTGTGACAAAGGCAAGTAACACATAGAAGAATCAAAAGACTGGGTAGAGTGTTCTCCAAGAGGTAGGATTGTGCATTGTTCAGCATCCTTGGGAACTGTGAAACTAGCACAGTCACCAATAAGGCTGGAGAGGCTGAAGTAAACTTTGCCTTTTCTGTCAGGAACTTCTTCAGGGTCCCGGTTGACTTCAAGGGTATTTCATTCCCGCAGAAGCTTTAAATGGGAGGAGGTTTGTGCAGACTCAGGTCTGTCTTCAGCGTTGTGCTGTGACTTGCTGCCTCTTCTGGAAAAAGCTTATCTGTGTCTATGCACACATTATCACCACAGGGAAGGAAATTGGGAACTGCTTTCTATCCTGGTGTGGTCTTTACTGTCTAGGAGACCCGCCCTTTGGTTGCAGTGTGATTGATTTAGGTTTAACCAAATTTCAGAAGTTTTTCATTCATCGCTGGCTGTCACCCAGGAGTAGCCAGAAGTGCTAACGAAATGGCAAAGTCAAAACACCAACCCACAAAACCAGCAGTGAGCAAGTGGGCTGAGGGTGTCCGCAGTGGGAGAACTTGTTCTCTTTAGATCAAGGGTGGACAAACTATGGCCCGTGGACCAAATCCAGCCTGCGGCCCATTATTGTGCTGCCGCTGAGCTAAGAAACATTTTTCAAATAGTGGGGAAAAAGTTTTAAAAAGATGTATTTTGTGGCACTTACTCATTCTGTAAAATTCCAATTTCAGTGCCCATAACGTTTTATCTTTCTCAGCCATGCCGTTTATTTACATTACGCCTATGGCAGTTTTCATATGGTGACCCCAGAGTGGAATACTTGCAAGCCAGATGACTGGCAAAGCTGAAGACACTATGCATTGCTTTTCACCAAGATTTGGTGACATCTGACTAAGATAATGTTGTACCAATTGGATGCCAGGTCCTTGTAGGTGGCTTCTGGCAAAGATAGTATCAAACAACAAGGTTCTGGAACTGGGCAATGCTTTCCAAAAGGGGGTCCACGTGACAGAGGGACCTGGGGGTTAGGATGGGAGTCATGAAAAATACCCTTGGCTGAGTAGGTTGTGTGAAGCTGCTTTGGAGATAGTGGGCCATGTGTGTGTCTAACCCAGCATTTCTGGCTCCATTTCTTCCCTGGAGTCCCACGGAACAGTTTGCACCATCCTTACAAATAAGATTGCCGTAGAGATCCACAAACCAAAGGCTAAATAAAGAATGTGGCTCTCCCAGAAGAGGGAAGGTGAGAAGCTGCCATTCGAAGTTGAGTGATGTCCATTTGGCAGGAAGTAAAACCGATCTCTCCTGGTTGAGGAGCACATTTGTGTCATAGTGCTGCTGTGTTCCTTTGTTGGGCTGGGACATCCAGTACAGGGGCAAGATCGCCCTTTCTGTGCTCCTGCTGGCTGGGCTGGATTTTGCCTCACTCCGGTACTCTCGTGCACATTAAGATTTCCATGGTGAGAGGACAGGTGCATATGCCCTTCCTGGGCCTCCTCTTTGAACAAAGGCAATCCCAGCACAGACTCTGTGGGAGTCACCATCATTCCCCTAGGCATGGTACTAGGACTGGTTTTCTGGACTCCTGTTAACTGCGTTTTATAGGGTCTGTAAAGCTCCAGTTGCTGAAGACTTGGGATGACCCAAGGGCCACTTGCTCCATAAATCAGCACGCAACTCCCCCAGGTAAACAGATCCGGAGAAAATCTACATACGCACTAAATGTGTACAGGTAATGGAGACTGGTAATAAAAATGCTTGGATCTTGTTTCAGCATTTCTCTTGTCTTCTAAATGAGGTTGAACCCTTATGTTTTCTGACCCCAAAGCAGCTGAATTTAGTCAAGTGCAGGAGACATGAGATGAAGGAAAGACCTTTAATAAATGAAATGTAGTGTGGGTAGCTTCTTTGGGGAAGCTGAACCCTGGGAAGATCCCTGGAGTGAAAGCCTAGACCCTTTTGAAAGACCCAGGCGGGTGCAAGGGCAAAAACAAAGATGTGCACGGTGCCAGTTAAGGCACACATTGTTGGCCTGCCCTGATTTACACAGCACCTGGAGACCTGGGGGGGAACCTGAGAAGGTTGTGTGTGTGTGAATGCACAAGCACTGTTGTTGAGTAGGCTTGTAGAGCTTCTCAGAACAATAAAAACATTCAGGATTCTTTTGGTAGGGCTGACAGGCTATTCAAGGTCTCCACCATGACCCCAGCAATCTCAGAAGGGGACTTCAGCTAGGCTCGGCATCTGCAGAAGAGCTTCCTTCTCTGTTGCTTAGAAAGCACGGCTTGTGCAGAAGCAGCAGAGTCATAGACAGTCCCGGGATTTTTTTTTTAGGGACATAGAAAGGGGGTTGGGAGAGTTAGGAATTTGACTTGAAGCTACTTTCACAGAGCAAACATAAGCTTTTATGTGAACGCAGGGATTGGATTAGAGGGGCTGGAGATCAGATGGGGAGTATCCAAAGCTCCCCAGTCTACCCACCCTGACCTGCCACTTCCAAAAGGTCTAATTAACCTTATCAGTGTCATTTCTAAACTCTTCCCCAAGCAGTCAGCCAGACCACAGTTCTAAACACTCCTGACTACTCCTTCTTCACCATTTTGGCAGCTGATGAGAAAGTAGGAAGCACAAGTGAGTATTTCCCTCATGCCACAGCTTTAAAAAGCTGTGCCTTATCTGGGGAGGCCCTTGGTGCACCTGGTTGACACCCATTCCCCCCCACCCCCGAGATGAACCCACAGCAGCACCTGTCCTGCAAATTTGAAATGCTACTAGAGCTTGCACAAGCCCCTGTGAACCAGATGCTTTGACACTTGGCAGAGCCGTGTGGTTTGGTACATTCTAGAAATGTGTAGTCACACCATTTTCAAGAGGAGGAAAGGCCATTTGGGTAGAGTTGGCATTGGGTAAGACGACAGGGCATGGTACTTTCAGAAATGGCTCTATAAGTCTATCCTGAAGCAAGTTTGTGAAGTCACTCTGCCAAAGGAAAGCCCCTGGATTCATTATACTTTTCCATAGCAAGCCAGCAAGTCACTAGGTATGACCTGTAGGCTCAGCTTTGCACCAGGAATGGGAAGTTATATTCATTATTAATCAGTCTTAAAATAGACTACACAGCTGGAAGTGGTGACACATGCCTACAAGGCTGAGGCAGGAGGATCACTGAGAGATCTGGGCCATCCTAGGCTACACAGTGAGCTCAAGACCAGCCTGAACTACCTAGAAAGTGGCTCAAAAAAATACAAAACAAACCACACACACACACAAAGAAAGAACAGAGAGAAATAAGACTATAGATTTCTGTGTTCCTTTTCTAGGGCTGCCATAAGAAACTGGTGGTAACTTATAGAAATTTATTTTGACATAGTTCTGGAGGCAAGAAACCTGAAATTCAGGTGCCAGAAGTACTGTATTCATTTGAAGTCTTCAGGGAAAAATCCTTCTTTACCTCCTCCTGCTTTTGGTGGCTCCAGAGTCTTCCAAACCTGTGGTCATGTCACCCCAGTATCTGCCTCTGTTGCCATGTGGCTCTCTCCTTTTCTCCATTTGTGTGTCTCCTCCCTATGTCTCTTAGGCTCTTATCTTTAGACTTAGGGTCCACCTACATAATCCAGCATGATTCCCATCTTGAGACCCTTAATTATATTAGCAAAGGTCTTGTTTTCTCTCTCTTTTTTTAGTATTGGGACCAAGGATCGAACTCACAACCACATGCTTGCAAGGCTGGAACTTATGCTGCTGAGCTAAATCCCCAGCCCAAAGGTCTTGTTTTCAAACACAGGTTCCAGAATACAGGAGTATCTTTTCAAGGGCCACTAGTCAACATTTAAAGAAGCAAAAAGTGGGCAATTTGAGACTCAGCCTTCTTCAATACTTTTACAATCAGGTTGATCGAGAACAAGACCAGTAATCAGGACCTTACTGGGTGGGGAGGTTCCGTTTATCCAAGGGCCTTCTAAAATATCATGTGCTACCTAGACTAGAGAATGAGACCCAGTCTCTGTGTCACCTCCTGAGAAAGGCATCCCTGGTAGGAGGATCACTGAGAGATCTGGGCCATCCTAGGCTACACAGTGAGCTCAAGACCAGCCTGAACTACCTAGCAAGTGGCTCAAAAAATACAAAGTAAACCACACACACACACAAAAAGAAAGAACAGAAAGAAATAAGACTATAGATCTCTGTGTTCCCTGGTAGGGGCCTTCCTAGCATCTTAGCATTTTTACAAAGCACAGGGAAGTCAGGTAACGTGTTCATAACTGCACAGTTGCCACAAAGGAGAGCTTAAATGCACACCCAAACTGGGCTTATTCTAGTGTTGAGAAATTTCTCAATATCTGTGCTTCTGATAACTGATCAATAGTCACTCCCCGATAGCGAGAAACAGGTGAGGTATAGTCTGAAGAAGGTGAATGAGGATGACCTAGGTGAGAGGAAGCCTTGAAGGTCATTCTTGGGTGGACCACAGCCCTAAGAACAAATTCCCCATGGGAGCGAAAGAGTGGGAAGTGGAAGCCGGCCCACGAGACGATTAAGAAAACACAGCCACTTGAGCTGACCATTTTTCCAAGGCAAACCTCAGCCCAGGCCTCCATGGAATGGGAATAAGATCTTTTGTGGTCTTCTCTTATGGTTTATATTTAAATGTTCCTCCAAAACCTCATGTGCTCATAGGTGGGACTTTGGAAATGTAGTTGAATTATGGGGGTTTATAGCCAATTTTGATTAGGAGGTGGGTCCTGGTCAGAAGAGCTGGGTCATTGTAGGAGTGACATGGAAGGGTTCATTGCCTTCCCTGGCTCATCCCTTGAATCTGTCTGCTTCCAGGTACCATGCCATGAGCAGCTGTCCTCTGCCATGCCCCTCTGCCTTGCTGTCCTTCTGTGGAGCCGGTGGATGATGGACTGAAACCTCTACAAACTGTGAGGCAAAATAAACCTGTAGTCCTTTAAGTTACTGGTGTTGAGTATTTTTTTTCAGCAACCAGAAAGTAACTAAGATACCTCTTAAGGATGGAAAACATTTTGGGAAGAAGCTCTAGACAGGGAAACTGCCTGGGTGCGGGCTGACCTGTGAAAGATCTGTTATTTCTCCCTGACCTTCTGAGTTAATCTATGTAATTATAAACTCTGGCTGCCATGGCAAAATGTTACTGACTGTGTGACTTAAAGAACAGAAGTTTGTTTCTCACAGTGTTGGAGGCCCCAAGCTCAAGATCATGGAGCCAGTCTGGTTGGGGTCTGGTGAGGGCTCTGGTCCTGGCTTGCAAATGGTGGCTGCCTTCTTGCTGTGACCCTGACTGTACATGGCCTTCCCTCAGTGCTTGCACAGAGGAAGAGGGTGAGGAGGAGAGGAAAGGAGGGAGGAGAGAGAGAAAGGCAGAGACAGAGACCTTACAAAGCCACCAATCCTGTGATGGGGGAGGTGTTGGAGTTTCAACATCCACATTCAGGGGAACTCAATTCCATCTATGGCAGCCCTTTTCCGTCTTTTCAATCTGGTGTAATACTCAGCCCTAAATACTATCTTCTGGAGATGAAAGGGTGGATTTCTCCACACACTACAATCCATGCTGTGATCACGAAAGCTTTCCTCTCCAGGCCAGTGGCTTCTGAGTAGCCATTAGTTTCCAAGCCAGTGCTAGCATTTCTTGTCTATCTAGGTTGTATGGGCCACCAGGGGCCCCCTGTCTTCAGGGTAAGCATGGGCAGCACTGTGGCCATCAGAAGTTCACCTCTGACCAACCAATGGCCCTGGGCAAACTTTCAGTCCCTTTGAGCCTATCATGCATGATATAAGGGAAGGATCATACCTTTGGTCTTTCCTCCCACACATGGCTGTTGTCAGGTAACTTTGGGAAAGCCCTGCACAGGGGTAAGACACAGTCCAAATCTGAAGGGTAACTGTTCACACAATTAAATAAGAAACAAAAATCCTGGGCCATGAAAAGGATGGCTCAGCCTAGGTCTAGGTTTTTGGCCTTGAGAGCACAAGCCATGGGCAGGCAGGGGCTCTCCTGTGGGTCTTCACTGCCCTGAGTGCATGTGGCAGAGAAGCAGAATCCACATCTCTCAGGGAACAGGGGAACTGAATTTCTGTGGAAACAGACACATGTCTTCTAAGTGCTTCCTGATGTTAGGACAAAGGGTGGCCTGGTCCCCTGCAGATGCCAAGTGGATATGGAAAGAGCACCACCCTTCTCACACCCAGGGTTCTGAATGAAAATACTGCACCATCCCAGGTCTGGGATGTAGTTTAGTGGTGGTGTCCTTGGGTTCTATCCCAGTACTGCACAGCAAAACCAAAACAATACCATCGAAGAAAGACAGCTGCGCCCCGCACACTTCTGTTTTGTTTTTAAATAGAGATAAATCTGATTTGTTTTTTAAACTGAGTTGCTTAGAAGGAGGATGGACCAAAAAAAAAGGGTGGGGAGGGAGAGGAAAAGGGGAGGAGGGAGAGGAAGAGGAGGAGGAAAAGGAGGAGGAGCGGGTGGAGGACTCCTTGGCGGAAGAAAGTCTTTGTGAAACATAAATGTGACCCAGGAGGAGTCCCAGCTTGGTAAGTCAGGTGAAAACCCATGTGTGTCTTTTTGTGCCCCTGGAGGGGAGTAGAAGGGCCAGAGTGTGAGAAGATGCTGACGGTGACTCCCTTTAAACGGAGGCTCACATTTCCTGCAGGATTTGAGCTTTTGTTGCCCAGATGGTGCTCTTTCCTCACAGAGACCAGCCTTAGAGTACCACACTTTTCTCTGAGCCTCCTTCTTGCTAACTGATCTGGGGGTGCTTAATCCTTCTGAGCCTCCATTTCCTTATCTCAGAAGTGCAGGCAAAGGTACTGATAAGAGTCCCTGCCTTCCAGGCTGGTGCTGAGGAGAGGGCTTGATGACACAGCTGAGCTCGGATGCTTGTGCAAATGCAGGGGTGGCCCCTGCATCTCCAAAATCTTAGTGTGACTTCAATTTATCAGTTCACTGTCCTTCCAGAGTTTGGGAGAAATCACTTGTGATCTGGGAGAGCTGTGCAGAGAGCTTTGATTACCTGAATTCCCAAACTCTCCATGAGCTCCAAGTTGCCCTGGAATTCTAGAAAACACTTTTTTAATTAGTGTCTTCTATTGAGCAAAGGCTTGGAGCCCCAGGTCATGAACAAGCCCTTAGAGTTCCTCTTGTCTTATCTCCTCTTTTTATAGATGTGGGAATTAAGGCCTGGAGAAGGGGCCAGGCAGCTGGGCCAATGATCTAGAGGAGTTGGTGAGAGACCAGGCCAGGAACCTGGCCTTGGACTTGCAGAGCTCTGGTTCTATGCGCTGTAAGGCCTCTCTTCTCTTCCCTTCCCTGGCCATGTTAACGTTCAGCCTTGACAGCACTGAGAGGCCAAGGAGACAGATCTCACAGGGCGCCAGTGAGCTGTGCTTTGTTTGGCCCATGTTGTGTCTAAAATATTTTGGAATTGGTTCTTGATGTTAAAATTAAGAAGATTTAACAGTACATGCATATTTCAAGTGTCTCTCTTAGAAATTCAGATGTTGATGACATTGGCCCACATTTCTTCATGGCCATAGTCCTTAGAAAAGACAAGAATTTATTCCCTTTAGATGAGGCTCATGGATTCACCTGGGCAGAGACACCTGGCTAGGGCCCGTCCTTGATGTCTCTGCCTTGTCCTTGTGGACATGTGAGGCTGTGACTCTGAGTGGAGCTGGTTTGTATAGGCTCATTCATTCTCCTGGCTTGTTAATGGCACATCTGGACAGGTGAAAGAGAGAAAATAAAGACATCCCAGCCCACAATGGAGCTCTTTCCCTGGCATCATTTGAAAACAGGAATTTCCCAAAAGTGACTTTCCCTGGCCTTCCCAGATGACCTAGTTGCAAGAGAAAGTCTTATTTCCTAAGAGAGCTGAGGTTGTCTGGTGTGGAACATGGAGAGGCTGCTCAGCATTTCCATGAGGAACACTTTCCTGGGCCTGAAAACCTAGCCCTGTAAGGTGTGTTTTGGATGAAAATCGGCCCCTCCTCAGCTGAACCTGGGAATCTTTATTTCCAGGGCTTTCAAAAGATCTTTTACTCTTGAAGTACAAATATGTGCGGTTTGTGACTTACCAGACTCCGCTTGGGGTTTTGGATTTTGCAGCATGACGTTTTTCCAACCTCTAATTTTAAAGCCATCAACTCCTATATTTATTCCATGGTTAGGGTTGGTATTTTCTCTCCTTCTTTTTTTCTCTGTGAGGAGAGTGTTACATAAAGGAGACCTTGTCCATCCTTCCAGTTGGAGACAGACAGACATGGGTCCTGGCAGACTCCTAAAGTGGATGTCTCTTAAGTGTATTAATTTATGTTAGTCAACAAAGGTAAGTGGACGTGACTCAATTATAAATTAGTAGGGGTTTGCATTTTCAACAGTGTTTCATTTGTTACTTTCTCTTTGAGCCCACTGTGGCTGTTGCAGGTATTTATCATTATCTCGATTGTTTCAGTTAACAGAAAACAGAGCTCCAAGCCCAGGATAATTATTCTCAGCAAAGACCCTGAAAATCTATTCTGTGTCTTCTATTCACTTTCTTTTTCCAAGAAATAAAAAGCATCATAAATGTGAAGAGGGGGCCCACAGAAAACACGAACTTGTCCAATATATGACCATTGTCTCTACTCACACTTAGGCTCCAGTGCTGTGTACTTGACCATGGTGAAGACCGTCCATTTGGTATCCAAATTAGAAATTCTAAACTTTAAAGTGCTCCCTTTCCTTCCTCCCTAATATTCAGTTGGTTACGACTTCCTATTTATTGTCCTGACAAGATACCCCGAACCCCTTCTGCCTCCCCATTTCCACTGGGGAGGCCTGGCCTATGGCCATACGGTCCTTTGCTGGGACACAGCTTCTTAGTGGCCTGGTTGTCCCAGTGTTTTTCTTCTGGTCTACTTTCTGCCCTGCTAGTAATTATAGTTCCCAAAAAGTCATATTACATCCCATTCCACTCTCTTGCTTAAACCTTTTGCTGGATCCTGTTGCCTCAGGACAAAGTTCAAACTGAGCATATTGTACAACCAGCTTTCCAGGGTTGTCACACCCTGTCCACCACAGGAACCTCACGCTTCTGTTGAAATCATCACTCTAGGGACAACCAGATCCTTTCGTGATACAAATGTCCTATTTTGTATCTCTAGAATAGCTTCCCCCAGATACCTTTCTTGGCAAACTAACCTAGGCCCAGGTCAAATGTCACACACAACAGAAGCTTTGCCCTGTCTCTTCCAGGTGGAGCTAGCGCTTGAAGTAAAGCTCAGCCACGGCATTTATCATGAGCTAGGTGTGGGGGAGCATGCCTGTAATTCCAGCACTGGTGGTGGTGACCAGTTAAGCCAGGAGGATTGCAAGTTCCAGGTCAGCCTGGACTACACAGTAAGATCCTGTCTCAACACACACACATACACACACACGCATACAGACGCACGCATGCACACAGGTGCACATGAGGATTGCGGCTACCTTCTCCTAGACTATGAACACTTTAAAGATAAGGTTCTGGGTCTCTCTTGCTCTAGATTTCTGTCACCTAATACAGTCTGAGACATTTGAGGTGCTTCATTAATGCCTTACAAATTGAATAATCCCTGTTAATGTTTACTAAGCACTTGTCAGGCACCAGGGAACATTTTGAGTGCTTTACACATTTTAATTAGAGATATTAGAATTGTATTTGCTGATGAGAAAACAAGGCTTACAGAGAACAGGTGAGTTATCCAAAATCACACCATCTGGATTGGACTCAGTTTTTCTGAGTGCAGAGCATGCCTGCTGGCTGAATCCGGACAATATTCCATTTTCTAATAAATGAATCCCAAGTTAAGTGCTCTGATATTTTCTGGATAGATCTGAGGTACAAATCACAATAATGACTTAATCTAAGACCCATTTCTGGCTGTGAGATTTGCAACTCAGGCTTCGGACCAAATGTTAATTCTCTGTGGTCTTTGCTTCCTCAGCTTAAAAGACCTGGGTGACCCATTGAGCCTCAGGAAAGAGGCTAAATTGCTCATCAGCCTTTGGGACCAAGTCATTTAAACCTTAAAATACAATCTGAACAATTGCCTTGAAGGAAGTGTCAAAGCCCCAGGACAAAGGCTCTTTTCCCTTCGTCATCACTCACCCTCATTATCTGGGAGTCTCTGAGGTCAGAAAAAGACTTCATGCCAAGACTGAGTTAGTTTTCTGTACATTTGCTACAGAGCACAGGTTTGTGCTTGAATGACCCAGGGTAACTCGCCTATGCCGCCGAAGTTTCCCCAAGAACCCAGTTAGTTAGTTACTGTCTTCCGGGAAGGATCTAGATATAATCCATCTGGAATGGTTATGCACTATCCTCCCTGGAGATAGGTCCTCTCTGAAGGAAGTTTCTTTCCCAGATCTTTTCCATCTGGCCACAGGAACCTGGATCTGACCAATACTGTACCACCAAGAGCTGGCCTCTTTAACAGAGGGTCCAAAAGGAAAGAAAGAGCCAGATATTCTAGGAGAACACAGACTCAGAAGTAAGCTTCATCCAGCTCCACTGCTGGCTCTGCCACTGATTTGGGAAAGTGTTGCTTGTCTCTCCAGTGGAATTCACTCCCTTGACTCATCCCAGCAATTCCAGATCCCAGTTTTGTTGTGGCTTGGGGGAAGCTGATTCACCTCTTGCCTCCAGGGCTGGAGCCCAGAACCTCAACCTGGCCAATCAGGCACATGGATCAGGCATACAGTGGCCAGGAGCTAGCATGTGACCCAAGCTGGTCTAAACCAGAGGACTCCAGAGTAGATATGCACACAGTGACACTTTCCCTCTAATGTGCTGGGGAAGGCCTAAAGCCCATGCCCCAAGACTACTAAGTCTGAATCTTTTAACTGGGGCCTAGAAAGCACACCCTCCAGGTGACTGACAGGAACACTGGAGTTTGAGGACTACTTCATTCACTTCATAGGTAATTTAAAAAAAAAAGGAGTAAGGTGACTTAGTCACAGTCACATGAGTGGTGTGGAGCTGATCCAGGCCCAGAACTAGGCTTTGTTCTCACCCATTTCTTTAAGTGCATCTTTGTGTTTTCATTAAGTTGTAAAACTCTAGTAGCAACAGGAGTGCTCACCTTTGGAAATTCCTCCATTCCCAAGGCCTTCTCTAGGGCTGAAATTCACACGCTCTGAGGTTATATGGGGTGAAGCCTCCTTGCTACTCACGTGGCTTTTGTGCCACATCACAGACTTAAGTGTTGACTGCATTCAGAGGGCCTTTGAGTCAGCCAGGACCACACAATGCCATGCCAGGCCTGAGACCCAGGGCATGCTGGGAAAAGTCTGGCTACCATCATTTTGGGAGTCAAGTTGATAGTCTGTCAGCTGGCTCCTTCTGACATAATCTGGACCTTAGTTTTGGTTTGCTACCAAGGCTTTGTTCCACGTGTCCTCGAGGGTAGGTGGTGGTGGTGGGGGCACAGCTGGTCTCTGGCCAGAGTCGTGGCTCCAGTCTGAAAATCCAGGCATACCTAAGTCGTCTCTCGTGGCTCCCCAATGCCATATTAGGCTGCCCCCTCTGAAGGGTGGAATCTCTGACTCATCCTTCCCTCCCCCAAACCCCTCACTCTTGCCAGTTTGGGCCAAGATTAGAATTCACTCAAATCTGTGGGTTCTAAGGTTTATGTGCTATTTCAGTTTGGCAACTGACTCCTTGTTTCAAATCAGACAAAGAAGCCCTTTGCTGAAAGGGGCTTTGAAAGGCTTTTGCTGGCAACCTGATGTTTTGTATAACCAAGATGAAGTGTGTTGATTTCAGTGTTCTTGATCAGCAGAACGGTGACCAGGATTCTCAGATACATTTTGGGTTTAATGGATGGCAATCAAGGAAGGTTTCTGACCAGAACAATGTCCACTACCACTGACCATCCTTCAGTAAGCTATGGGTTTCCAGGATTCCCTGTGCATTTTATTAACCCACACCACACCCCCGTCCTGCCAGAGAGGTAAACTCCCCCATTTTACAGACAAGAAAACTGAGGCTCAGAGCAGTCAAGTTCTGGGACACAGGCTGTGCAGCTAAGAGGTGGTGTCAGGTGCAGAGCTCCACCCTTGCCTGTGGTGGTGCCACAGTAGTGGTCCTATGTCTCCGGATAGGGCAGTGATGCGCTCTGTCCCCTGGAGATGACTGGAGATGTGTGGTCTCCACACCTTTGCCCTGGGATGTGGTAGGTGAATCAGTTAAGGCTTATAGGTTGTCAGCAACAGAATAGGAAGTCAAAAATGAGATTTCTGAAAGAATCAGAGAAGGCAAGATGGCTAGGGAAAAATGCATGAGAGACTGATCTACCCTAGTCCCCTGGCAGAAGCAGGTGGAAAATCTGTCCACAGTGTTATTATGTGGCCAAGGGCACCCACTTGTTCCTACCCTCTTGTCTCTGCTCATGAGTCAGGTTCCTGAAAGACCAAATACAGTTCTGCTATGGTGATCATCCTTCTCTTGTTCTGGGAAGGACAGGAAGCTTGAATGATGACCTTGTTAAAGGTTATATCCAAGCAGGAAAGAAAGAGATCATTTCCCAAAAGGAAACTGGGATGCTGTTACTTAAAGAAAAGGGGTTGGGTCGAGTGAAGAGAAAGCCGGAAATGCACGTGGTAGTGAGTGTTGGCTGGGAAACCCAGAAGGTTTCTAATCCTCTGGCTATTGGTAAGTCTTTTTCCTCTCTCTAACAGCTGAGAGCCAGGGATGCATTTGAAGTATAGTGAGTCTGAAAATATTGGCAGGTTGAGGGCTGACTGGTCATTCTGAAGTGTAGCTTGGACAGCTGGCCAGTGGTGACCAAAAGCCTGGAAAATGAAAATCACACTGCCTTCTGATTTCTCCTTTAGAAAATTGACGTTTTACAACTCTGAGTCTTGCCAACCTGCAGCCTGAATCTCTGTAGCGGCCAGCTGGGCTGTCACTGGGGGCGCTGTTTACATGAGCTATGAGAACCGCTCCTGGTCAACCAAACTTTGAAGTTCTGGGACAAAAAAAGCCAACAGATGATGAGTGGGGAATTGGTCAAACTCCTCTCTAGAGCTGCTAGGATACTTTTAGGGTAAAGAGTGATAGAGAAATTTGGAGTCTGAGAGATGGTCCAAACCAATCAGTGTCCTTAGTAGAAGAAAACTGAGGCTGGAGAGGGGAAGGAGGCATTGAAGGTGGTGTCATCAGCTAAAGACAAAAAGGGGGTGATCAGGGTCTCCAGACCTCCTGGCTTGCCCAAGGAGGTGCCACCCACTGACTCAGACTCTCCTCCCAGTACTGCTTTACTGTCCACCCTTCGGTTCAGTCTTCCGACCACTCCTCATTAAGCACAGATTCTTTGTGGCTCTGGTCGCACACAAGGACATGTGAAATCTGTCCCTACCCTGAACAGTTAGCAGCTAACAGGGAAGAAATTCCTGTTAGCCACAGTGAAAGGCTGCAGGTAAAGGCATCTCTTTCCCCTTCTGGCTTCAGAGGAACGCAAGCTCACATCTGCATCCTGACAATAAGGGGCATAGGAAAGGGTGATGCTAGAGGATTTCAAAAAAAACTGTGAGGTGGGGCTGAGGAAGATCCAGGTGTGTATTGTGCAGTGTGTGTGCAGGTGTACTCCAGGTGTGTGTGTGCAGGGTTGCACAGGTGTGTGTAAATGTGTGCACATGTGTGTGCAGAAGTGTGTATATGTGCAGCAGCATTTGTGCAAGCCTAGCTGGGGCCTGTGATCAGACCTTCCTCTTTAGTAGGTGTTGCGGGGAGCTGGGTGGGTTAGCAGAGTGTCTGCTGGAGGGAAGGGGGTAGATGCTGAGGGTGTTTTCTGGGGTCATGTATATTCTCGTGTTCTTGGCTTGGCCAAGTTTAAGAATGAAGAATTCGATAATTCCCTGGCAATGACCTTTCCACAGGGACCTTGGCTACAGCAGATCCAGTTCCTTTCTTTATGCCTGTATATTTACCCTTGGTAATCTTCCAAGCCCCAGGTCAACAGGATTGCCCTACCCAGCGTTCGAAGCCTTTACACTCAGCCCAGGTCACAGGAGCCCCTTCTGCACATGGAGAGTCAAGTGCGCTTTGGAGCCACACCAGGCGCTGGGCTCCTCAGCGGGGGCACTTTACATATTAAGGACTCCATAAGACCCATTTGAAAAAAAGAATTCAAGTAGTAGTACCTGGGCCAAATCTTTATGATAAAAAAAGGAAGAAAGAAAGAAATTTAATAACCTGTAGCCCCTGAATGTTTTCTTCTTAAAAATGAAAAATGCCGTTGCAACCCAAGAGAAAGGCCTGGGAAACTGACCTGATTAGATAAAGCTAGAGTGCTCTGCATCCCTTTTGAGCAGGGTTATCGTGGGTCTCTAACAAAGCACAGGCTGGCCTTGGGGATGAGAGTGGCCCCATCCACCCAGGGAAGAGCCTGGCCTGTGCTGCGTGGCTGATGTTATCTTCAGCAGCAGGTGTTATCTGCAGCAAGAGAACGAAGTGGAAATGCAGGTGCAGCCAGGCAGCAGGGGGTGGGACCTGTGCACGTACAGACACGCTGAGGCCGGAGGGCCAGGCCCTTGGTCTTCCTTTGAAGAAACTCCTGTGTTTCTGCAGCAGGATGGAGCATGTAAAGACCTGTCTCCAGTCTGATTCCTTTCCTGAAAAGATGACACCACTTGTGGATGGGGACTGCTCTGAGGAAGGACTTCTTACCAGTCCTCTTTGGCCCCAGAAAGGGAGTAGGGGGCTATAGCAAGAGGAAGCGCTCGATCCTAGAAAGCCGTGCTGGTAGGCAGATCTGTCCCCAGGGAGAAAGGGAGGTATTAGCACGGCAGCTGCAAGAGGGAGGGGTGCAGCACAGAGAATCCCCATTAAATTGAGCAAAGAGGGCATAAAGGAGCATTTAGACATGGTTTCTTACAGTCCCTTCCATATTTGATGTTGAGGATTAAAATCTCAGCAGTGCCTTATAAAGACAAAATCCACCAGACGCTGCACCGAAGAGGCACCAGGGCAGGGACCCGGGCTCTGAGGATCTCTACTGTGTCCCTCATGCCTCCCATACAGGCCCGACACAAATAATGTTCTTGAAAGTTCAGTAAATGAGTGAAGTGTGATGGTTAAGCATATGGGATCTGTGATCAGGCTGCTTGAATTCAAATCACAGCCTTGCTTCCTGCTACCTATGTGAACTTCTTTAAGTTCTCTGTGCCCCAGAATCCCCATTTGTTAAGTGGGCATATAAATGCACTCTACCTTTAAAGCTTTTGTGGGACTCAAATGAGGTGGCCCAAGCACCCTGCCTAACATAATGCTTGGCACATAGCAGGGTGAGAAGCCTGGACAATGGCATTTCCTACCCCTGTGAAGTTTGGCAGAGCCGTAGGTCTTGCTCTGGTCCATACAACATGTGTGGTGGCTTTTGTAGGCAAGAAGTTTTTGCTTGGCTATGTTTCCTTCCCCTACTGCAGCACATGTAGAATCCTGTGTCGAGATGGCCCATGGGTCCCCAAGGCACTTTCATGAGCAGAGTCCCCTCAGCCACCCTGCTCTGGACATGCAATAAAGAATAAGATTCTTGGGGTTAAGTCTCTAAAATACTTGTTTTGCTACTATGTTACAGCCTAACTGCTCCTGACTAATCATAATTGCTTTAGTTGTATGACTTGTTGTTTCTGCACCACAGACTATCTTCTCCTGACTATTACGCTCATCATTCCTGTTCTAGTACAGATAAGCTCCCAAAGGCAGGCGCTCACTCTTCATTCTTAGGTCCCTACTTAGAGCATCCTGGAAGGCTCCACTCTGGCTACACATCTGAAGTGTGTATCACTGTGTACAGGTAGATTTCCAGGTTCTGATCTGTATGCAGGTCTCCAGAAACCTCTGCAGTGGGGTTGGATTAGGTGGAAAGTAAAACTGAGCAAACCTTGGTGGTGCAATCCCAGTGCTCTGGGAGCCTGAGGCAGGAAAATCATAAATTCAAGCCTTACCTGGGCAACTTGATGCCTTAGCAAGGCCCTGTCTCAAGCTACACACACACACACACACACACACACACACACACACACACACAGCACACACAGGGTGAAGATATGGCTCAGTGCAGTGTCCCTGGGTTCAATCTCCAGAACCAAAAGAAAAAAAGAAGAAGAAGAAGGAAGATGAGGAGAGAAGAGTAGGATAAGAGGAAGAAATTTAAAACTTGTTTTTATTTCTCATAAAATAACCATAATAAACCCAGCACACATTAACACACATAACCTTAAGATGATAATTAGCTGTATTTTCCAAAATGACAAAAAAAGAGAAAGCAGCATTCTTTACATTTTGCAAAATTCTTTGTTGTCTGCCCTAACAGAAGACAGCTGGGTGCTTATATGTGCTTATGTGTTCAAGCTGTTGTGAGACCACATAATGCATGGACTGGTCAGCTCGGCAGCACACTTTTGGAGAATGAAAACGAACAAGGCCAATATGTTCTTATTATTTCTGTGAGAATTGTTTTAAATTCATAAGCCCTGGAAAAGGTCTTGGGGACCCTCCCCCAGTGCCTGAGTCATACTTTGCGAGCTGCTGCCCTGTGTCCTTAAGATCTCTCCCTTTCCCTTGGTCCTCATGGGTGCCAGCCCTTCCTGCCCATGCTCTTGGACACAGCCTGGACTTCATGCACACCCACCTCAGGGCTCCCATGCATGGTGACACCCCAGGGCCTCCACGCTCTGCCTTTGTTCCTTTGAACCAGAAAAGAGCAGCCGCTGAGCTTGGCTCTGCTACTGCTGCTGCTGCTGCTGGAATCCTGGGGAGAAGCTGCTGGAAGTCACAGTGGGTGATGTCTCCTACACTGTACAGGGAGGTGGGTTGAGGGGTGGGGGACCTGGTGTGTCCTAGGCTTCATGGAACTCTGTGAGCTCAGCTATAGGATGATCCTATGACCCAAATCTCCAACACTTATGTTAGGGAAAGAACAAGAAGACTGTATCTATTTCTCTAGAAAAATTGGAGTTAGCAACACCAAAAAACTACCTCTGCCAATCTGGGGTAGAGAGAGGGATAACCAAGTAGAGCATGGGGAATTTATAGGCCTTCTCTGCATGATGTCAAGATGGTGGGTACATGTCAGTAGGCATTTGTGGAACTCATAGACTATACAAGGGCAAGAATAGATCCTAATGCCAACCTGGGCTTTGGTGAGCAATTATGGGTCAATACTGGCATAGCTGTCATAAAAAAGTGCAGCACCCTAATGCAAGGTTTAATAGGGAAGCATGGGGGGGTATATGAGAGAATATGGTATTTTACAATCTTTTTTTGTAAATCACAAATGCCTTTTAAAACATCACATTAAAAACAAAAATCCTTAGGCCAGTGCTCATTTGTGATTTACTAGTGGGCCCTCCATGGCGTGGGAGCTCGTGTGGCCCAACAGAAACTCTGAGCCAGTGACCCGACTGAGCTACCACATTGGGAGACAGTGCTTCTCACACGTCGCTCTTCCAGATGAGATAGTTTCTTGGATCCTTTTTTCCATGGTCTTACTCTCTGTAGTCCATAGCATTGTAGACTAGGATTCCAGCAACGAGAGTAGTTATTAAAAGGCTGTCAGAGATACTGGGCATCATGATAGGAAAGACCTCCTGGCCCAGCATTATAGGGACCACAGGCTCTAATGCACAATAGAGAGCAAGAACACTGGGTGTCCCCTTCCAGGGCTGGAGAATCTGCCTTGTGTGATCTGGAGGGAGCCATAGCTCCTCTCTCCAGGCTACCTGGGGCTTCCTGTGACTCAGAATCCAACAGGAAGGTGTCTGGTGATGGAGTCATGCTCAGAAGATGTGGCAGCTGTCTGTTGATGGCTGGTGTCAGCAGAAATACTTTGGCTTGCCTAGAATGTTTTCTCATCCCAGTCATATTTTAAACTGCCAACCAGCCTTAGGGATCTGGACCCCAGGGTGCAGCAAGTGAGGCAGATGGGACGTCTGTCTCTAGATGGGCTGACTCTTGGGTTTGCACAAGGCATGGATGGCATCTAGGAGTGAGGCCATGGAGAGTACCCAGGACACTTCTCTCTCCTCAGCCCAAGCTTGCCCTAGTTCTGACCCTGTCATACAACATGCCTTACCTTGGTAGTGGTGTTACCTGGTTTCACACACCTGAGTTACCCACAGAGTGAACAGTTCTCCATGTGGTCATCTGCTGGATTTCTTCACCCTATGTTCATCTTTGTCCCTGGCTCCTTTGGGGCTGGCAGGCTCCAGAAATGTGCTGCATGCTGAGACGTTCCTTCCACAGCCCACTGAGCACACAGCCTCTCAGATAAAAATGTGCTCAGCGGACAATAAGTAGTTGTTCTGAGACTGAAAGTGGAGACTGCAGTGACAGGGCATGGGGGAGGCCTCCCCAAGTGCTTTCACAAGACTTTCGGCGTTCCCGGGTGAGGGTGGCTGTGTGCTGTGCAGGAGGACAGGCATTATGGTGACCCTTACAAAGAATTTGTTTCCTTTCTTTCTCTCTTTGTTCAAACCTAATTGGTAATATTATAACTTTCAATTTAATCATTGACCTAAATGAGTTGTGTTTTTATCTCAGCAGGAGCCTGGCCTGGCTGCAAGAAGCAGCTGCAGGGCTGAGTGAGAGAGAAACTCTTACTAGAATATTTGTGCTGGCAAGTGACACCACTTCTGCTCCTAGATAAGATAGAGACTTGCTCAAGCTAAGTTTTAAAATCATGCAGGAAAAAAAAAAAAAAACAAACCAATAACAACAAGCCCTTAATCTCCTGCTGGAGATAAGCTAAATGTTGGCTTGGAGCATCAGGGAGCTGCAAGAGAGGACCGGTGTTGCCGAAATGATTGCTGAAACCAAGATCGTAAGTCACCGGGGTTTGCAAAATCTCTCCAGGTGCACAACAGGTTCCTTAATATCTTAGATTCTTGAGCTCAGATCAGGTTAACGATTAAAAAGGGACACAAAGTCTTTCTAACACAAGCTGCAGTTTATTTAAGGCATGCACCTTTTCAGGGTGCTTCCTTTGGCAGGTCTCCCCACAAGCCTTGCACTTTTCCTGGCTCTTGGGAGATCTATGGATTCGCTCCCTGCTGGGATGAATGGTATTTCCCTTCACCGTGTCATTAAAAGAGCTGGCTCCTTGCCCACCACGGGGTGACTGTCCCTCACTCAGTGTCCACTGTGGTCAAACACACTTGCAGCTGAAGAATCTGTAGGGACAGATCGTGGCATTTCTCCTCCAGCCTGTGACTCTCTCTGCTAGAACTTGATGCCAAACTGCACGGGAGATTCTCGCTCCCTTCCTTTCTTTGACGGAACAGATTGCACCCTAGACACACAGATGCTATAACTTTTGTGTTCCTGAAATCTTCTTTTATAGGCCTCTCATTTTAGTATCTTTGATCTGGAGCATACCGTCACATTTTCCTTGAAGATACTAATCATCTAGCAGAGCACAGAGGAAGAGAAAATGCTCTTAAATAACTCCTCAAAACAAATTTAAAGCATACATTAATTATTTTGAATTCTTTCAGGAATGTACTTCTCTTATCTCCTGTTCTCATCTGGTTTTCGAGTAAGTTTCTGCAGCCAGAAAGGGTCTTAGCAACATCTAGGCTGGATAGTTACCTTGTGTCTTAGACACTTCATTCACAAGGGAAGTTTTTCATTTGGTCAAATTGGTATGAGATGATGAGCTCAGGATCAGAGAATTTAAATTTGTTTTAAATCTTTTTTTAACCAGGAACAATCTTAGCAATCATTGAATCAAACTTATGCCACTGTAGTCATGATTCCTTATGCCAGAGACCCTGATCAAGGAAAAGGAACCCTAGAGTCCCTCAGTCTTATTGGGAGGATGGAGTGGAATCCCCAGAAGCAAAGGTGGGATCCTGGGGCCAAGAGGCTTGAAAATCATGGGGGCAGCTGCTGGCCTCACTGTCTCAAGCTGCCTGTGTCTCTCTGCTGACCCCTTTAGGGTCACATTTTGACGCTCATCTCCAAAATGAGGAAGGAGGATGTTTCTAGTTTGTAGAGTTAAAAAGAAGGAAGAACAAAGATAGGGAGGAAAAGAAAGAAAAGGAAAGAAAGGAGAAAAAGAAAGAATGAAGAGAGGAGAGGAAAAATAATAATCCCTTTTAGGCTGGGGATATAGCTCAGCGGCACAGCACCTGCCTGGCAAGTATGAGGTTGCGCATTCAGTTCCCAGTACTGAGAGAGAGAGAGAGAGAGAGAGAGAGAGAAAAGAGTGAGTCCAGGGAAGGATCTCGCTTGCTCGCCTTCAGTCAGGTGCTCCCCCAGCACCCCAGGCTCCAGGAAGTGGGGGCTGGGTACACACCTCTCAGGTTGAGGAGGGGATGCCCGGCAACGTTCAAGCGGCTGTGGCTCTGGAGAGGGACACAGATGCCTCACTTGTGCTGATTCCCCAGTAGAGTGCATTTGTCCCACAACGCAAGGTCACTCATCTCCTACCTGTCATAATATACCCATTTTCTTGCCATTAGAGAAAAAGATGGAAGAATGAAACATTCTAAAGCCTTAAGTATCCAGAAATTAACCAGAAATCCCTTCTTTACTCAGCTGAGGGGGCCAAGTAAGAGAAAGTCTTAGGGCTTTATTTCATAGTCTTACTCTTGGAGAATGTTCCAGGGGACACATATGTGTGATTTCATCTCCCACTGTGTCCACCATGTATTTTTCTATGCTGTTAAAAAAACTGATAAAATAAACATAATCACATTTACTGTTTTAGCCACTCTTGAGTGTGCAGTGCAGTGGCACGAGGTACATTTACACCGCTACATAACTATTCCCATGCTCCATTTCTAGAATTTTTTCCTCATCCTAAGCAGAATCTGTGTCACCATCAAACGGTAACTCCCCAGTTCCCTCTGTCTGTTCTACTTTTTGTGTCTGTGTATTTGTTTAGCCAAGATACCTCAAATAAGTGCACTCATGCGGCATTTGTGCTTTCATGTCTGGCTCATTTTACTTAACATGTTTCCAAGGTTCCTCCATGTTGTACCATATGTAAGACTTTTATTCCTTTTATGGGTAAATACTATTCCACAGTGTGGACATAATACATTTTGTTTAGCCGTAATTCGTTTTGGACAGTGAGTTGTTTCTACATCTTTGCTATTAGGACTACTGTTGCAATGATGTTAGAATGTACCAGATGTCTTTTGGCAGTGCCAAATAAATACTTCTCTTATAAAAACCCAAAACCAAGAAACGAGGTGCCAAGGTATTCCCAATGACCATACAAAATAATAAGTTTCTTATTACAATGGAGGCCCTTTGGGATCATGGAGAAAGCATGGGCTTCAGGGTCCTCTAGCCTATCTCTCCTGCTGGGTTTACGAGTTTTTAGTCTGGGATACTGGATTTAATTCTTTCCAAGATTTAATTCTTTCATTTAACAGATGGTTAACAAAAATGACTGGATGACATCTCTGAGCTTCTTTGAAGGTCTAAGGCTTCTGGCCACGTGTGGCACTGCATACCTGTAATCCCAGCACTTGGGAGGTGGAGGCGGGAGGATCACCAGGACTTAGGACCAGCGTAGGTTACACAGCGAGTTCACAGTCAACCTGGAATACAGGCTGACCTGGGATACATAACAAGACCATGTCTCAAGAAAAAAAGCAATGCTTCTCAAATTCACTTATTAATCAAGAAAGTACCTTGTGGGACTTTAAGAAAATGGATTCCTGAGCCCCACTGCTAAGCTCTGAGTTTAGACTACCTAGGAGGTCTGCAGCTTTCCTAAAATATTTAGGCGAGATGGGTGAAGCAGGTTTAAAATTCATCACTGAAAGCAAAACTCAGAAGCCACCCCCATACTCAGGCTCCAATTTAAAGAAGGAGCTTATAAACATTGACCCTTATCTCTCCCTTTTCTCTTATCTCTTTCGTTTCATTTCTTTTCTTCTTTCCCCTTGGAACTGGGAACTGAACTACTCAGGCCCTGTGCACTGAATGGCATCCCCAGTCCATTTTTATTTTTCTAAATTTTGAGACAGGGTTTCTCAGTGCTGTTCAGGCTGGGCTTGGACTTGGGAGATTTTTGCTTCAGTCTCTCAGGATGCTGGAAATGCAGGCATGTGACACCACACCTGGCTTTTAGGTATTTTTTATTTTTTGTATGTGTTTACAGCACGTATTGTTTTTATTTCCTGTGGGGAGGTGTTAGGTATACATTACATGTACTAATTCCTTTCTAATCCCCTTCTTCTCTGCTTCCTCTATCCTTTGATCCCTTTTTTATTTGAGAAACATCTATCTCCCTATTTCCTGTTTTATTTTGATCTTATAGCCTGGGTTTCTCAAAGAAGAGAAACTGGCCTTTGCTTTTTTGGGGACAATGTCTCACTCTGCAGTCCAGGCTTGTTTTGAACTTGCTGAACTGTCCAGGCTGTCCTCAAACTTGCAATCTCCCTATCTCAGCCTCTTAAGTGCTGGGATTTATAGGCAAGAGCCACTGTGACCAGCAGTCTCTCTCTTCTTCATTCTCTACTATGAAGAAAGAACAAAGTATGACTGCATTTTAGGGAACACTGGCAAAGATGACCGTATCATACCAACAACAGATATTCTAATAATAGTTTATTTTCTACTCTAGACAACGGATCAGTCATCTCCAACTGGCAGGACAGCAAAAGAGTTTTGGCAGTGCTGGTTATAAAACCAGTCATTTTATTTATTTGTTTCTTGGTTATGCATGTGAGTACAATGGCACTGAGGATGCAAATCTGCCGAGGAGGGAGGCTGGTTGGGGGAAGGCGGAAGGAACCATGCTGTGTTGTGGAGAAGAGAGAACTCCTGGGAGATCATCATGCCAACCTGAAACTTCAATGCAGAGAAGAAATCAGGGAATTTATATTAAACAAAGCAGATTAATGTTCTTTTCGTCTTCCTTTTTTTTTGTTCCCTTCAAATTATAAAAGGAGTGGACAGAGAGAATGTTGTAGATGTAATTTGTTCCAGGCGTGAATAAAGCATACTTGTGTCTTATGAAATCCTCTGAGAAAAATGTAATTCAAATTGGCTTGGAGATGAGAGCTGTCAAATGGATTGAAAACTGGATTATAAAGCAAGACTAATGAGAGGCTGCAATGTGCCCAAAGTTAGGGATGGAGTCCAAGAGAAGCTCGGCAAGGTCTTATGGGGGAGGTAAACAGCTATTAATTAAGGTAGCAGATGGTGGTAAATTGGGAGATGCTTCAGATTCCAAGGGTACAGAAAGAAATGAAAGTATGGAAGAAGTTGGATTGGGTAGTTAGAAACCCCAGCAGGAAATCAATGACAGGAAAATGATAAGAGCTGCAGGTAGCCTTGGAGGCAAGCAGAATTTGGGCTACCAGGGAGTGAGAGAGAAACTAGAAATGGCAGCAGAACAGTGAAGGAGCTACTTTACTGCAGAAGGTGCTCGCGACGCAGTGGCACAATTTCAGGACTGGTCGGGGCATGTGCGCTCCCGCTGAAAGCAGCACGTTTCTGGGTAGCAGTTATCTCAAGAAGGCCTCCCCAGGAGCTGTTTGCAGGCAGGGAAGCTGCCTAGGTAGAAGAGACTAGATTGGATGTAAGTTGAATAAATAAAATTAGCAAAGGGGGAAAAAAGCAGGTGAGGTGAGGTAATGTGTGCGACTTGGCCAGAATTGGAACGTAGGGTGGTGAAGTAGAAGGAACAGGCTTTGGATGGCAAGTTCCACCACTACTGGCTGCGCCGCTTGAGTGAGGATGATTACTTAGCCTTTCCGAGCTTTCTTTCTTTTCTACCTATAAAATGAGGACAAGATTTCCAACCTTCTGCAGATATTGCAAGTTTAGATGACATTTGCATGTAGATCACCCTTGGAACGCGGGAGGACTCTTTCCGGTGTCCCTCTGTAATGAGTGTGGTCAGTTTAGCCTCACAGAGAGGAAGATGAATGTTTGGGGGAAATGTTTGGTAGCAGCAATACTGCCTCTCTGTGCAGATGAGTTGTCTGTACCCTCCTGTTATTACAGAGGAGTCGCCATTAATTCAAGTGCTAAGATTTCAAAGCTGCCATAAGAACTGAAAATCACATGTGGTCAAAATTACCCTTGAAAAATCCCTGAAATTACCCATACACTATAACACTATCTTGTCTTTCAAAAAGTTCTTTTCAGCCAGTTTTTCTTCCAGTTTTGGAACTGACCATAGTATTTTCTTTCTTTCTTTCTTTCTTTCTTTCTTTCTTTCTTTCTTTCTTTCTTTCTTTCTTTCCTTTCTTTTCTTTCTTTTTTCTCTCAGTCGGGCACAGGTGAAGCAGTTGTCTTGCATTTCTGGGTCAGGAATATGGAAATGCTATTTTTTGTTGCTGAAATGGCACTTGGTATGGTGAGATTGCCCACAGCTGGGGAGAAGAGGCATTCAGGAACCAAAGGCAGGACTGGATTCCCAGTGCCTGTTGACTGCACACCTCTGCTGGGCAGGTGGGACTATGATTCATTGTTCTCTATTCTTAGTTCAGGTTGCTATCACAAGATACCATAGGAGGGGCTATGGTTTTTATATGCATTCCCTGCAGGTCCATGAGTTGAAGGGCTTGTTTCCCAGCCTGCGGTGCTATTTAGAGGTGATATAATCTTTGATAACTGGGCCCTAGTTGAAGGAAGTTAAGGCACTGTCCTTGAAGGGTATATTGGGACTCTGGCTCCTTCCTATCTCTCTTTTGCCTCTGGGCTGCTGCAAGGTGAACATTTTTCTATGTCACATTCTCCTGTCTTGATGTTTCTGCCTTTCTACAGACTTAAAAGCAATGGATTCAACCAACCATGGACTGAATCCTCTGAACCTTGAACTGAAGGAAAACTTTCCTTCTTATAAGTTGTTTTTCTCAGGGTTTTTGTCATGGTAACACAAAACTGACTAACACAGATGGGATGACTTCAAAAGGAGATATTTATTTCCCATGGTTTGGAAGCTACAGATTAGGCATCTGGTGAGGGTTCTCTCTTTGGCTTCCAGACAGCTGCCTTCTGGTTGTATCCTCATGGCAGAGACGGCAAGCTGTAGTCTCTAATCCTTAGGGACTCCACTCTTAAGATTTCTTCTATACCTCTTCTAATCAAATTTCCAAATTTCATTGCCTAATACCATTGGAGTTTGGAGTTTTTACGTATGAATTGGAGTTAGGCAAAAATGTAGTCTATAACAGAATTGAATTTGCAACCTGTCCATATGGAAGCAACTGCAAAGGTCCAAACTGGGGTGACAGAACTTTGGTTGCAAAGAAAATGTACACAATTGGACTTCACACTGATCAGCTTTCCTAGTCCCCCTGTTCAACTCATGGCTAGGCACAAAGGAAGAGGCTGAACCAGAGCACATGAACCTCAGGGAGAAGCTGCTGTGGGTGACCCCGTGTAAGACTGGTGAATGGGGCAGCCTAAAGCATTTTGCAGCCTGTGTTACCAAGTTCTACTGTCAAGTTCTGGCTCAGCAACTCCACATGGAGGAAGATGTTCCTCCTTGATTTAGAGATGGCTCAGGTGTGGGGCTTTTTCACTGTTTTTCATCCCAAGGAGCTAAACCATATTAACACTTGCATTAAAAATACCATAAATGATAGCACATAGACCTTTTGTTCTATAGTTGGATGCTTGCTTTAAAAAAATTGTTTCAGCTTAAAAATATGTTGGGGATTATTCCTATTGGTACATAAAGAACTTCCTTCTTTTGTTATTGAAGTAAAATTTATATAACATAAAACTCACCATTTTAAAACTAAAGTGTAACACTCAGTGGCTTCCAGTATATTTACAGCATCAGCAGTGTCTAATCACAGGATATCTTTGTCACCAGAAAACAAGCCTCGCATCTCTTCTGCAGCCACTCTCCGCTGGTTTGCATTTGCACTCCCCTAATGATTAATGATGTTGGCTGTATCCCTTCTTCGGAGAAACATCTACTCATGTTATTTGCCTATTTTAAAATTGGGTTTTTTTATTTTTTCTTATTGTGGCTGTTGAGTTCTAAGAGTACTTTATTGTATTCTTCTTACTGAACACATTATAAATAAATAAATATACATACACACACACATATATGATTTGCAAATGTTTCTCCAATTATACACATTGTCTTTTTTTTTGTTTGGACGGGATCTCACTGTGCAGTTCAGATACTCTCTGTGTAACCTGGGCTGGCTTTGAACTCAGGTGGTTCTCCTGCCTCAACCTCCCAACTGCTGGGTTTGCCTCTAATGTCCAAGTTTTTCACTTTCTCAGTAATATCCTTTGTTGACCAAGAGCGTTTTAATTTTGATGAATTACAGGTTATTTATTTTTTCTTTTATTACTTTTACTTGCGGCACCCTATCTAAAATCCATGACCAAATCAAGATCATGAAAATTCACTTCTATATATTTTTTTAAAAGACATGTTGGGAAAACCTAGTCTGGGAAGCAGTGCCTTGAATGCACCTCTGCTGAGCTAGAACAGCCAGACCCCAACCCCTTCTGGCACGTGCGCTGGCAAACAAGAAGTAGCGTATCCCACCCCCACCCCGCTATGAGCCACCGTCTTATCCAGAGAAACACAGGCTGTGATGGTAGCTATGGAGGTGAAATGCAATTGGATGCCTGTGGTGCTTTGGTGTTTCACTAACATTGCAGGTCTAGGGCCAGTGGTCTGATCATAGGTTCAGAGGACAGTGGTACACAGTGTAGCATCTGAGGGAATCTTCTTCTGAGGGTTGCAGCCATTGTTGATTCCCTATGGTCTTGTTTTGGAAGTCCTACATTGTTTCCATTGTTTTGTTGGGTTGGGTTTTACTCTCTTTTGTTTTGTTTGATTATGTCAAATCCGATGGCATATCAAAGACAGCAAGATATAGTATGGTAGCAATTTTGAATTTACTATTTGCTTATTTTGAAGTCCTTTATTGCATTCATTGTTTTGTTTTATTGTTTCTATTCTATTCTGTTCTATTTGATTTTTACTGTCTGAAGTTATCTGCAACGATTTTGAAGATGCCAAAAGGCCTTATGGTAACTATCATTGATTTTGTAATGTTTTTAGGCCTATACCTCTTACACTGGTTTGTTTTGATTGGTTTTATTCTGTTTTATCCTCTTTAAAATAACAATAACAATAATAAAAGACATGTTGGAAGCTAGGCATAGTGGTACATGCCTGTAATCCCAGCACTTGGGAAGCTGAGACAGGAGGATTGTTGTGAGTTTGCGACCAGTCTGAGCTACAAAGTGAGATCAAGGCCAACCTGAACTGCAGAGAGAGACCCTGTCTCAAAAGGAAGAAAATAAAAAACAATGACATGTAGGGAAATGCTGACAAGGCAGTAGGAAAAGAGAAACCCTTCTCCACTATTGTGGTGGGGGGGTCTGGTGTACACTGGTGCAATCACTGTAGAAATCAGTGTGAAGATTCCTCAAAAAACTAAAACTAGAGGTTCCATTGGACCCAGCTATTCCCCTTATTAGTATCTTCCTGACAGAGTTAAATGCGTCATGCCACCGTGATATGTGCACACCCAGATTTATAGCAGCACAGTTTGTAATAGCTAAATCTTGGAAACAGCCCAAATGCCCATCAATGAATGAATGGATAAAGATGTGGGGTTTTTATACAATGGATACTCTGCCATAAAGAAGGATACATTTGAGATGTTTCTAGGTAAGTGGGTGCTCCTTGGAACCATACTCATAAGTGAAATAAATCATACACATGTTCAGGTGAAATGGCACACTCAGGGTGGTGTGGCTGAAGACTGGACACATGTATTCAAATACTGTATTGTTTCTCCAGTATGGAAACTTAAAAGGGTAAATAAAGACCAAAATATATATTAGATATTGGGAAATGGGAAGAAAATCTTCAAATGGGAAGGTGAACAAGGAGGGAGGGGAAAAGGAAAGAAGGTAAAAGAAGAAAATAGAAGGAAAGCAAAAATAAAACTTTTGTAAATAGGAGGAGGGGTTAAAAGAGAGAGGAGGGAACTGAGGAAAAAAGAATTGCAATGTATTGGGACTGGGGATACAGCTCAATGTCACAGTGCCTGCCTGGCAAGAGCAAGGTCCTGAGTTTGATTCCAGGTACCACAAAAATAAATAAATAAATAAATAAATAAATAAATAAATAAATAAGATATACCATGTACCGTCACAAATTCCCTATGATGAATGCTATAATATGTATATCTAAAGTATACCAATAAAATTAATTTAAAAATAAGTAGAGAGACGTAAATGCAGAACAGCAATCAATCAATCAGTAGACATGCAGAGGTTAGGGGTATAGCTGAGTGGTAGTTCACTTGCCTAGCAGGGACTAGGCCCCAGGTCTGATTCCCAGCAACACACATAAGTGCTTGTACACACACACACACACACACACACACACACACACACGCACACAGACAGCATTTTGACATATATTTAAGCCTTTGATCCATTTTGAGATAACTTTGTATACAGTGTGAGGAAAGGATCCAACTTAATTCTTCTGCCTATGAGTCATATTTTTTTAAATCGCTGTGTAATGTTCTGTTTCATAGTTTCTTTAACCGGTTTTCCATTCTTCTGTACTATTTATATTACTTCTAACCTTTTACTACTGAAACCAGTGAGACAATAACTGTCTTCTAATATAACCACTTCCTATATATCCAAGCACATGCACTGCCATGGTTTATGTCAGTGGCCCCCAAGCCTCATGCGTTTGTGATTGGTTCATTGTCTAGCACTCGGATTGGTGGTGTGAGTGCTACAACCACCTAGGGGTGGGGCCAGGATATGATGTAATGGTGGGAAGAAGGTGTGTCTTTCTTTCCTGCTGGTTTCTGCTTTGCTGTTTGCAGCTGCCATGAACTGCAGCCCCGCCATGCCACCCTGCCTTGGAGCCAACTGAGTATGGACTGAAACCTCCAAGAATGTAAGAAATAAACCTTTCCTTCCCTAGTTTTGGGCATCAGGTATTTTTATCTCAGTGAGGAATAGAAAGTAACTAAGACATATATATAGGCTAAATCTCTGAAAATTGAATGGGAAGATCCAGTGTTGATTTCCTAACTGGGGGCTGGGTGCCTGTAACTAGCCCCAGCATTGGTTGAGGATGTTTTCCCACAGTCTTGCCGATCCATTTGGATCTTTACCAACCAGATGAACCATTTGGATTTGGATTTTTAAAAATTATAAACGAGGTTATACAGTTTTCATATATTTTAAGATACTTTTATCATTTCCTCATTATGAAATTTTTCATAGTCGTAACCTATACTTTCTGTTGGATTATTGGTCTGTATTATAGGACATAATTTTGGAGCAAATGAGATGTGAACTTATGGTATGTTTTTCACTTACTCTTTAGATTTATGAATAGTGTTGTTTTTCTTCACAGGAATACATCAGGTAAAGTATTTCAATTATTTAAGACTTTAGAGTGAAGTAGCTACTTATAATAGCCTTCCACATTCCAGTATTATAAATAATGTTTCTTTTTATTTGAATCTTTATGATTTCAATGCATGTGGGATTATTTGGTGATAGGGTGTGAGGTAGGGAGGGATGCCTTTTTTCCCTAGATAATTGAGAAAGTTGATTTTGAGGTCATAGAACCTCAAGGCAATACAAATTTAGTTCTGTCGTGAGGGACCCTTAAACTCACTTCACTTTCCATCTAGGCAGGAAAGGCCATCGCTAGGCCCTGGAGCCAGAGAGTGGCCTACTTATTCTTGGCTTTAACTGCTTGAAGAAATGTAGAGCTGTGGTTAAGTGCAAGAATCCAGAGGTAAACAGCTAGGGCTGCTCTCTCAACACCTACTTGTATGGTAACCAATGAAAAACCTATTCTCTTCAATGGGATTTTTCTTCATCCATGAAATAGGACTGTTGACAGTACTTCATAGAATGGCCATGAGAAATAAACAGCATCCTGTATGCAAACTGCTCAGCTCCGTGCTGTACTCATTAGCAAAAGGCTCAGAGGAGTGGCTGCTGTCACATTGTCATCACCATCAACAGCACTCTTATCTGAACACTTCCTGAAGGCTCCAACCCCAGGTTGCCTTTTCTGACACAGACGTGACTAGAAAGTGCTGGCTCGATTTCTTCTCTTATTCAGCAGGTTATGGTACCAAGGAGACAGGAGCCCTTTTTAAAAATAATAGTTTAAATCAGCTAATAAAATCACTTTCTTATTTCTTTTCAGATTTAGAAGGGTCTCTGTTACAAAGGCCATCTTTTTGGGACCTCTGGGTAGCGCCCCTCCAGAGCTGTGTAATTCCCAGTATATCTAGGGAGTGACTGGGAGTGGCTTAGAATTAACCATTACTTCCCATTATTCTGTGACCTCTCATGAGGCAACCATCTTTGTCTCTCCTGAGACTCAGGAAAAGGATGACACAGTTCAGTGAACAAAAGAGTCAAATTCTTGCCTGAGCTTCAAAGGAGCTAGAGGAGGACATAGGCTGCCTGCCCTAACGCTGTCAGGGTTGGGAAGAGACTCAGGGAAGAAAGAAGGTCCTAGCTGTGATTTCAGCTGTCCACTGCACCTCGTGACAGGGAGAGATGGCGAAACTAGAACTCTGAGCAGGTTAAGAGATCTATAGTGCTGGGGATCTCTGCCTCTTTCCCTGGTTCTGGATCCCAACTGGTTGCCTGGTAATCTTTGGAAGGCTGCTATGATGCTACTTTGCAGAAGGTCTCTGAATCCTCGGGAGGATTTACATTTTATGGAATTTCATGCTTAAATGCTCTGTACCTTCTTTAGACAACACACTTCAAAAATGATGCATGGGCAATATTTCCTTGGGGACAGTGAAATGCTCTGGAATTTGTGGTGATCTCTGCACACTTTTGCAAATACTACATGTTAAATATCACTTAGCTGAACACTTTAAAACAGTGAAACTTGATGGCATGTGAATTAGATCTCAATTTTAAAAAATATATTGCTTAAAAAAAATCAAGTATAGACACTTAAAGGAGCCCAAACAAGAAAGAACTAAGGAAAGGCTTGATTTGCCTCAGTGCTGTCTGCATCCCAGTGACACCATAGAGGGCCAGAAGGAAAGGAATCTTGCTAGGTACTGTGGTGTGGCGCTGGTTCCCTTGGGGAGCAGATCTGACCACGGCTGACTTCTTCTATCCAGGCCTGGATGGGTCTGTAGGAACTTCCATGCCATTTGGAAGGAAGAGATGGAGAATGAGTAGGAATTAATGGGGATGAGATGTCAACCTTGTGGGTGGGACCAGGAAATTAAAGAAGTCACCTCTATTGTACTCCTGTCTCTGACCTGGTGCTCTCAGAGCAGCTAGCTGGCCAGGCCTCTGTTTACCCTTGTGGGTGGGGATAAGGAGAGTGGTTGGCCAGTGGGACTGGTTCCAGCTGCATGTGTTTTTGGATGGAGAAATTGCTGGGAGTCTGGGCAAACAAATGAGGCTCTTCGGAGGCCAGGGATATGCCACCATCATATTTATAATCAAATCCTTATTTATCTTGAATCAGACCTGGCTCTTTGCATAACTTCTGTTGCTCACATTTTGAAGATTTGGGCCCAAAATACATTTCAGAGAAAAAGGAGAAAGCTCTTGTTTGAAAATGAAGCAGCAAAATAAATCATTGTGTTTCTGACATGATGCCCATCGCATACTTTTCAGTGCTTAGCTTTGGCAGCAGCATTTTAAACACACACACAAAACCTATCGCATAATTCTTTCTGAAAGGCTCATTCAACAGGCTTGCCCCCCTTGGTCTCTAGTCCCTCCTCCCCTTTTCTTATTTTTCCCTCTCTCTCTCTCTCTCTCTCTCTCTCTCTCTCTCTCTCTCTCTCTCTCTCTTTTTCTCTTAAAGGAACCTTTTGGAGAAAGGGCAAGAGTACATACAATCTTCCATTGTGTTTGCCAAACAGAGCCATATCAGTTAAAGAAGTAATGATAACATTTGTAGTTATGCAAGAGAAGATAACAGTAATCAGATCTCTTCTCTGGGCAAGAGACAGAATGGCCAGAAACCTCACAACAAGTTGGGTGTTATGTTGAAAAAAATGTGTATATGTTTTTATTTTATTGGAGCCTCTGACACTTTTTTCCCCCTCTGCAAAATATCTTCTGATTAAAGCCAAAGGGACCTCCCCTAGCCGGAGATCCGAGGTTCCCCTTCTTGCCCAAATTCTCCTGGCTAGTTTTCTTGCAGCAAATGATTTAGGGTTTCCTTTGCTTTCCAGCAGGTAATTTGACCTCCCCAGATTGGAAGGAGCAAAGGCTAATGTATTCGCTCCAGCAGAGGCCAGTTGAATGATAGCATCAGTTTGCAGTGCCGCTGAATTTTTTAAAAGAAAGGTGTTGTTCTGGAGTTGCCCTTACTTTCCAAATCTGATTTCCCTGTGGGGATTTCTGTTGCATTTTTATCCAAACAGCATGCAAATATATTGATACCTGGCTATTTAAACAGTGGGGAGAACTGGAAGTGGCAAATTCCAAGGCTCGCCACTCCTGGAGCTGTACCAGGGCTGGTGTGGGTCTTGGTATAATGGAGACCAAGGCCCGCAAAGTGTGCGCTGTATTTAGAGAGCAGAAAATTACGTGGTGTTGTACATCTGAGTTTCTTTGCTTGTTGGTTTCTCTGATTTCATTTGGGGGTTGTACTCTGGTTATTTTGGGGGGAGGAAGTAGCTTTGGGTTCTCCAAATGTGGCAAATAATATCTAAGTGTAGATCCATCACAGGAAGGCTGTCAACATACGGGTCCTGACTTCTATCTGACTTGGCAGCATCTCAGGTCCATAATAACCATCATTTTCAATAGAGATGGAGTTTTCAATAAAGCTCTTCTACTCTAAAGAGCTCTTAATTACATTTAAAATAAGATACATTTTCTTTTTAGTCTTTTGCTGGACACTTGAAGCAGTATCTCCTTTTGTTTCCCTTTCTTCCTTGTCTACCGAAGAAAGAAATGAGAAATAGGCACAAGATGTGAAGTTGTGGAACGCAGCAACAGAGAGCATGAATGCTGGGCGGGGGGCAGGGGTGGGGGAAATATCTAAGGAAATACAACTTTGTTTTATTTTTTAAAGACATGTTTTCTTCCCTGTATCCAGCCATAAGGTTTTGAATTAAAAATTATACTTTGAATGCTGTGCAGATGTTGACGTTCAAAAACCAAATCCTGTTGGCCAATGGGTTGCTAAGCTACTGGTGCAACCCAATCAGGCCCAGTTTAGAGATTGGAAACTTCCAACAGAAAGAAATTGAAGCATCCATCACTACACACATACAGCGGGCCGACGCAAGTCAGACTCTCCGGCGTGCTCCTCCAGTGAGAAGTTGAGCTCTTCCGACTTTTCTGATCTGAACATGTATTTTAATTTCACTGTGTCAGTTCTCATTATCTATCTACATGGGTTCCCCCTTTTTGGTTTTCAGAAATAATTAAATAAAAAGCCCTTTCACTTGCTGCATTTTTGGCATTGATAAAGACATCTGAGGCATTTCAGACAGTGCTGGAGCCAGTATCAGAGCAAGTCTTTGAAGATGTCCTTTAAAGACAGTTCTGACAAACAGTGGCAAACAGACCAATTAACCTCAGAACCTGAGTCCCAGCTGCTTTAAACCTCTTTCTAAAAAATTAACCCTCACGATAATAAAATGGGTGTTAGACCGTTGCAGTAGAGTAACTTCAGCAGGGTGAGTGACTGAAAAGGAATTCTGACATGACGCTGTCTTGCCAAATCAGGAGGCCCGAGCTGGTGTGAATTTGTTATAGCTGCTGTTTGAAAGTTAGAAAAAATTTCCAAACTGTAGTTGGAACCAACACTCCAATTAGAATAGCCAAGATTTATTTTAAAAAGAAAGGAAAGGAAATGAGAAGAGAGGAAAGAGCAGGAGAGAGAGGAGAGGAGAGGAGAGGAGAGGAGAGGAGAGGAGAGGAGAGGAGAGAAGAGGAAAAGAGTGGAGCCTAAGACTGAGAGAAGGAAGCCTAAGAAGTGCCCAGAAGTGCATCCTCCAGTATTGGACTTGTGGTTAGAAAAGGATTGTGCGCCAGGCTGGCTCCCTGGTGATAAGCCCCACTAATACTTCTCTCCTTGCCAATGAAGCCTTGTAGCTCAACTGCTGAGGAAGATTGGGAGCAGCAGGCTCTGATCCTGGTGCTAATGACTCACCAAGTCCCTGGGTATAATTTGTGTTGCACAGTAATTCTGCCCCCTGTGAGAAAAAGCCAATTATTTCCTGGGGTGGGAGGGTGGGGAATGTTTTTGTTGTCTGGGTCCACACAATTCCATTTTGTATTATTTTGGTTAAATGTTGGTTTCTAAGGGTTCTTTCTCATCTCCACAGTCTTTTCCTTAAAAGAGATAAATACAGCAGACTTGTGGACCAAGGCAATCTTTGAGAAAAAAATATTTAGTGTTTGCCCTGCTGATAATGGTTGGGTAACAAGAAAAAAGAAAAGGGAATCCTAAACTCTTGGTTGATTGAGAAAGTGGCAGAAGGGTGTGGCATTCTGGGTGACAAGGAGCTGTGAGCACTGGTCTAAGCTTGGGACTCTGGAGATGGGGCCGGCATGCCTGTGAACATAGGATGAATCCTTTTTTTTCTCCCCAAGAGAGTGTGACTGCCGGAGTGAAGGAATCTGAAATAGAATCAGAGCTTCATCTTCAAGGGACCACACTGATCCTTGCTGCTGCCTCCCAACCTTCCCCAGCCAGCAGCCTTTCAGGAAGAAAATAGGCTGGGAGGAAGAGTGACCTGTTCAGAGTTACGTGACTGACGCACACACAGACACAGCTCTCCTGTTTTTGCTCTCTGTGATCTCAGCTTTTCCAGGCTTTGAAGATGGCAAAAGTTGGGTTAGGTTCCTGCATTTGTGACAGATGCTTCTTGCCTATCGTGTGCATGCACTTTATTCTCAGGGTGGCTGTGGGTTAGGGGTTGGACTCTCCCCTTGCTGTGGCTCTGGGTGCAGGTAAGTCTCGTGCTGCTGTGGCTGGAGCCAGGCAGGCCTGAGAGACCATTTCCTTCCACACTGCCCTGGCTCCACTCCCTCACCCTCAGTCCTGGTGCTCCCAGCCATCTGTTACTCTGACACTCAATTAGTACGATATCTGACTTGGTAAGATGAGGAAAAAACCCATTGACCTTCCCTGTCATTTTAAGGCTTTTATGTAGTTTATCATTGTTAATCTAGGAAAAATAAAGTTTCAGGTTTTGAGTCGCTTGGAAGAACCAAGCCACTATGGTGTCATCTGGGTTTTCTTACCCCATGCCTGCCCTGGGAGTGACATCCCAGAACTCTGTAGTGGTTCATCAACCCAAGTATCCAAAATGGTGAATTCTCAATTTAATGTCTATGTTGAACCTTGGAATCACAACTTCATCAGTTGATGGCAACGTTCTTCTTTTCCAGGTGCCAAGGTTATGAGGTTGCAGGGGGAAGTCCTTAATAACCCACTTTTCATGAAGACGTCCACAGAACTGTGCACTGCCCCTCTGGGTCATGAAGGTTGCTGCTGAGTTGTTCTCATTCTCTTTTGAGACCCCCCAGGTGGGATGATGATCTCCATGCCACACGAGGACACCCTGGGTGTATCTGCTGCTCTCACACTTCTTAGGGCCGGGGGGAGGAGTTCTTTCACGGGGGCTAGGGCTCAGGATACCAGACACAGTGCAGCTGGAGTTTGGTCACATTCTTGGGACTCTACCCAAGTCTGGCACATGCATCCTTAAACTCCAGTTTTCAAAACTCATTCTTGGATTTTCTTAACACTCAATTCCATTTTTTTTTCTTTTGGTCTTTTTGAGACAGGGCCTCATAACACAGTTCAGGCTGGACTTGATCTCACTTTGTAGCTCAGGCTGGACTTGATCTTGCAAAGATCCTCCTGCCTCGACCTCCTGAGTGCTGAAATTACACGTGTGTGCCACTGTGCCTGGTTTACACTCAATTCTTAAGGCACAAGTATGTGTGTGCCTTCGTGTGTGTGTGTATGTGTGTGTGTGTGTGCATAGGATTGGGGATACCTCATTAGGAACCCACGACTGTCTAAGTTAGCCCCAACTCCCTTTCTCCCATCCTGGAAATCCAGCTTTCATCTCATTACCACTCAATTCCTTGCTCATGTCTCTGTCTGGGCCTTTCAGGTCTAAGAGTTGGAAATTCCTTTTTTCTCTGCTTTCTGACTTAAAACATATGTATATGTAGATGACTTTATGAGTTATTATTCACATATAATAGAATTCATCCATTTTAAATATACAGTGTTTATAAATGTATATGATTGTGGAGACATCTCTACAGGTTTAGGGTTTAGCCATTTCTGTAAGGTTAGGACATTCCTACTACCTTAAAAAGTGTCCTTGTGCCAACCATCAATCAGTGCTGCACGCCTGCAGCCCTAAGCAACCACTGATGTTCTTTATGTTTTGATAGTGTTGCCTTTATAAGAAATTTCATCTAACACTACATGCAATACGTAGTGTAAGGAGCACAGCTTCTTTCTCATTTTTTAAAAAGCCCCTAGATGATTTTGGTTCAGATTGTCTAAAAAAGACAACTCGGAAACATGAGTGCCCATTTAACTCTGAACACAAGGTGAGGCTGAAAAAGTATAGTGGTGACTGAAAGCAGCAAGAGACTGAGGAAAGGGCTTATCGAAGATGGAAGTGACTTCAGAAGCTTAATCACTGATAGAGTCATTAGAGAAACAGAGGCTGAGGATGCGGTGGGGGGGCACAGGTACTGGGGAATGAGCTAACATATGTGGTTTCTAGATGGAGAGGAATGGAACTTAGAACTTGGGGGGCAAGATTCACCTCAGACAGGAGTTGAGGCCCCCTCTTTGTAATAGGAAGGAAGGTGGGAAGGACAAGCAGCTTTGGGGTTTTGGAGGACACTGAAGATTATCCCCTCTAACAAAAGTCTTTTTTTTCTCTCTTTCTTTTTCTTTTTCTTTTTTTTTTTTATTTGGTCTCTCTGTCACCTGCTGAGAATGAAGACGGTGAAGCATAGGAGAGAATCTTTCAGCAGAATGAAAATTTGAGGTAATTGTTTTGGACAGTGGAAGATTGAATTAATCAAGGAGACAGAGTTATCAGTCAGAATGAGAGACCTTGGTGGTGGTGGGAAAGACACTAACCGGTCTGGATATGACAGTTGCTCCAACAATACTAAGTATTCTTTGGTGCATGTGGTGAAGAAGATAGAGCACTGTGACGGCAATGGAAGAATAATGGGCAAGGGACCTAGAAGGGTGGTAGGTTAACATTCATAGGATTGGAATAACTATGCATATTTCTGTATGGTGATCTGAGGAACTCTTGAAGATCATTATGTAAAATAACAACCCCAGTTATGCCCCTACCACCTTGTTTTGAAGGCCTATAATTGTCAGTGTTTTGGGCTCTTTGTTATTGTTATTTGTTTGTCTTTTTTGTTTTGTGTTATTCTGTGAATGTGTTTTGTTTTGTTTTTCCCTCTAATGCAGAAAGGATAGGTATACATGTAGAGACTCATACATGCGTAGAATTTCTCTTAAACAGTTTATGAGAATCGGTTATATAATGCACGAGGAAGAAAACAGCTACTTTGAAGAAAAAAGACACTCAGGTACCCAGTGCGGATTCTGTAGCATCATGCTGTGAAATCCAGCAATACTATTATTCTTCATTCAGAGAGATTTTAGTCTGTTTTTTATTGTTTAATTTCACCATACATTAAGGTATGGCCAGCTATTTGAAGAGAATGAGAGAATGAATGGCAGCCATTGTTGACTTCCCTATTGTCTGGTCTTGAAGACATAAAATGCCTTCGTCATCTTGTTCTGATCAGTTCTATACTATCTTGTTGTGTATGAATTCATTGTGCGTGAAGCTATGGACAACTATTTGGAAGGAAACAAGAGACAATATGATAAACAGTGATGATCTCCTGTTGTCTTGCTTTAAAAATCTGTGTCTCTTACATTGTTTTCTTCTGACCTGCTTTGTTTTGTTTTGTTATGTTTAGTTTTACCCTCCTGAAAATAAACTTTGTAAAAAAAAAAGAAGGTTGGTAGGAAACCATTTGTCTAAACAATTCAACGTAAATTGAAATGGAGGGAAGAAAAAGCAGGAAGGAAGAGAGTGGCTGGAATCCAGAACAATGAATAGAACATTGGCAGTCCCGGGAGGAGCAAGCTGGAAGGGAGAGCGGCAGTGGTCTGAACCTGTGAGCTCAGAGACGAAGGGGTTGGGTAAGGAGCAGATGGGTAGGGAGAACAGGCCAGTGGAGAAGGATCTGAGAATGCAGGGGTGGGAATGTCGACCACACGCAGCACAAAGCTGTACACCTCTTTCCCACCTGTTCAGATAAATTAGGGCTGAGGAGCGAAAGGCAACCCCAGATGTCAATTGCACTCAAATTTTTTATTTTTATTTTTTGTGAAATCGGTGGCTCAGCCCTATTCCTAATAGTTTTGGTGGCCGGGGTGGAGGTGGTGGGGGGGAGGGAGGATTGCCTGCTTCCCCAGCTACCGTGTAGAAAGGAATGAAAGTCCCTGGCGATGCTTTTCTGTTCAAGCCTGCATTCCACTGTGTAAGCATCCCCTTTGTTACCCTGCATATCTGCTGTGTGTGCTGCTGTCTGGGCACTGTCTAGACAGGACCCCTTCAGCCGGGCAAAGTGGGCTGGCACAGTCACTATTGTTTGCCTAGAGTTATTGGCTGTAGCGACTTGTTCTGGTGACTACTGCAAAAATCACTGTTGGATATTCTTTATGAAAAGAAAAAAGAAATCTTTGTTTTGTGGAGGGTAAATGCTTCATTTTATTCATGTAGATGATTTTTATTTCTGAAGGTTGAATGCTATTTAGTTCTTCTGTTTGGCCCTCTGAGGTCTAAGAGGTTTAATCTTTTAAGTACATTTCATAACCTTCCAGCATCCAAAAATACCATGTCTGTAACTTCTGGGTAAGGGGGAAGAGCTGTTTCACTTGTGAGGCCCAGTCTACCCCTTTTCAGGGGAAGCCTCTTTTCCTGAAGCTTCTTCACAATGATGGATGAAAATCTATTCTTTACCAGACTCTAGTTCTGCTCTCTCTCTATTCTAGGGAACAAACCCAGGTCCTGGGGCATGGTAGGCAAATGCTCTACCACAGAGCTGAGCTACACCCCCAACCCCTGCTTACCTTTTGAAGTAGAGTATCCCCTAGTACTCATTAAGGATACAAGGCTTGGAGATAGGTAGATATTTTTGTACTAAGTGGTACTAAGTGTACTTTATGCTCTCATTTTGCAACTCAAACCTCATGCGCAAAACTATTTTACTTTTCCTGGGTCACAGATTCTATTGAGTTCTTTACCACTGTCTTAGAGAGGTACACACATAAAGTAGTTGAAATGTATGGAAGAAATGTAGTACCCTTCACTGAGTCTACCTGGGAGTCAAGATGGGTGTTTATAAGATTCCCTGCCTTTGTATCTCTATCCATTGTATCTTGGAACACCTCCCATTCCCACGCTGAATTAACAGGGCACTAACATGTTCCTGTGTGACCCATACTTCTGACAGTTGGTATATGATGGCCTCTGATCTAAGATGGACAAATCCATCCTTTTCCTTTGAATATGGGGACAGAATAGAATGACCAACATGTCCCAATTTGCCCAGGACTTTCCTAATTTTAACACTGAAACTCTTTAATCACCAGCAAAACAAGGCAGCTGACTACTCTAGGTTGGGGAGAATATCAAACCAGTTTCCCTTTGGAATCAAAGCTCTAAGATAGTCATTAGTGAGCAAAAATGTGCTGATCCAGAAACCCTGGTAGACAATGGAGACAGGGATAGACATAGAAGGTTAGTCCTCAAATCTCACAAATCAGTATTTATTGTGTTTTGCCTGGTATAAATTAAATGGCGCTTATTCCACCTCCACCTAAAGAATCCTGATGAGTAGAATGCTTTGCCTAGAATTGTACTAAACTTTTCTTTCTCATTTAACTTAATAACAACCTGTGAAAATCTACAAACAAAGAAATGAAGGTAGAGATTTTTAAACTTGGGGCCAAGGTCACTATGGTAGGAAGATACCTAACTGGGAAGTCATACTTAAGTCCAAAGACTGGGTAGTTCTTGTGGTCATAATGTAGTTGACACCTGAATGTTAGAGCTAGAAAGGTATTAATCAGTTTGATGTCACATTCTGAAAGATGTCAGGAAGAGTCATTTGGTCACTTTATATTCATTCTTAAGGTTCAGTTTCTTCCTTTGGATGGGAAAGTCCCAGATGGCAGCTAATGGTTTTCTCACATTTGCTATGGATTGATATATATTTTAGCTTATTTTATTAATCTTTATAGCAATCCTGTAGGGTTTGGGCTATTTCATATCTCTCTTACAGAAAAGGAAACCGAAGTACAGAGATGCTGAAATGTCTGCTAATAAACCAAGGAGCTGGGATTATGAGCTCAGGCCATTTGCTCCCAGTCCCTGTACCCTATCACTTTGGATCATTTAAGGATGTACCTGAAACCAGATTGGACTCGAAGATACATCTCCCTTCCTCCTGTACTTACTGCTTTGGGAAGTGGGGAAGTTGCTCACTTTTTTGACTTTTTTATCATAAATTACATGAGAGGGTTATGTATGCTGTAGACTGATGATTTAAATTTCCGACTCATCTCTAGTGCACGATAAATGTGGATTACTCTAGTCTGGGCCTTCCCTTCCTGAATTACACTATTTAATCAAGTACTGTTTTATTTACTCCTTGCCAAGTGTCACATGGCTGATGGAGTTATTGAGAACAGTGAAGAAACAGACATGAAGTTGACCATTTAAGAAGAAGGTCCAAATGTAGAGTGCAGAATTCACACCAGGGGAGACGTGGACTGTTCTAGAGAAAGGAAACCACGAACTCCTGTGACCCAGAGGCCACTGTAAAGAGGAGGCCGGAACTTCTTCTATCAGCTCTATAACAAGATCGCATCTGCTGTGATGCACATCCTAAAAATGCGTGCTCCCTGACATGCAAGATATTAAAGACACTAAAGCACTAGAGCGCTGCGCAGAAGCTAAATGGCTCTAAGACCAAGATCATCAGTAGGAAGAGTGAACAGAAATATTCCTTCCCTCTTCCTAATCATGCATTCTTGCATCTGATTGGCTGAGATTAAATCATATCTGGAATTTTATTTGGAGAGGGGGCCTTGGAAATATAATATTAAGTTTCTAGCTTCTGCAACACAAGTGGGAGTGTAAGAAGGAAGGTGGAATGGGTGTTTGGTATCAGTTCATCATGTTAGGGTTGCCTCGTGCAGGGCAATCTACAGGATGCTAATTGTGGTTCTGGGTTGACCTGCTGATATCCCTATGTGAGGTTACTGAGAGCTTCCCCGAGGCAAAGGGCGGAGGTATGGCGGGAAGCCAGACTCTGTGCTCCTGCTCTGCCTGTATGGAACTCTGAGCAAAGCTTTTGTATATAAACCTACTCTAGGACATGTCCTCCTTTTCACTGCTCATGTGAGGTAGAGTGGGCAATATGCCATGATGCAGGATGCTCTGGACTGAGCTAGCTGCCCTTTGCTACTGACCAGGTACGACTTTGGGATTGCTTCCTCTTGTCCAAGACCTGCTTGTGACACTTAGCAACCTGTAAACTTATAAGAAACACATTCACATGTGGTCACTTCATTCCAGAGCAACACTGGAGAAATAACATATTTCTTTTCAATATCAACATTGTCAAAACCACAGTATCTGGTCCGCATGGTTTCTGGTAAAACAGAGGCTGTTAAACCTCTGTTAGTGCAAACGTGGACATAAATAGATAATAAATCTTGATAGGTGTATAAGACTGCTGTATTTGGATTCAAACTTGTTAACCCTCACAAGATAAAGTTCAGTTTGATGGCTTAGCTGCCCAAACTGGGCAGAGCTTCAGAAATGGAAGGTTTGTGGGTTTCATTGCTAAGAAAACAGAAAGCGGAAGTAGCAATCTAGAATGTTAATATGGAAGCTGAATTTCACTGCTGGAACACAGACCAACATTGGGCCTTTGGTCTTTGGCTTTGTGGAGGTCAGATGTGAATTCCTGGATTCTATCATCTTGACATTTCAAGGGACTAGAGCCATGTCCCTGAATATGCATGCACAGGCCAACATTTAGATTCTATTAAGAAGCCTTAACAACCTGGGTGACCTCCTGAGCACAGGTCACTATTTAAGAAAGCCCAAATATGCAAAAATTTAATCAGAGTGTTCATGCGAGATTACTTACCTGGCAAAATTCTAAGCGTCATAGCAGCTAACTTCCTTCTGCATTTTACACAAATAGGTCTCTTTTGACTTTCCAGAAATGGAGCATGACAATACCAGAGCAAAATATTTTCCTGGAATTCACATTTTCATAGCTGCCCATTATATTCACTGTTTTATAATTTTAGATGGGTTATGAAGACCCGGAGGGCAAGATGGGCCTTTAAGATAATGTAACCCAATTTCTCTATTGGAGAGAGGCACTGGGAAATGAAGTCAATGTGAGAAGTCCTGGGTTGGGCAAGGGGGATCCTGATGGTCATCTGGCTGCTAACCCTGCTTGATCTCATCTCTTGCTCTCAGCTAATAACGTGCCAGTGCACTTCCTCCTGGACAATCCATCCTCCAGTTTTGTCTTGCTTCTTAGAGTTCTGTGAAGATTTTCTCAGTGGTCCCGATCTTGTACAATTAACTTTGATGTTGTCCAGTTTAGCTTATTTTCTGACTCTACTCAGTTCCCAGCTATTGATTCATTACATAAATGAATCCTTTCCTTTCCTCTCTGCACTCTCATTTACATCCACTCATGGAAATGGATGGGTCTTGGCCGGATCGGGAGGCCCTGGACCAATGTGAGCAGTTTCTTACCCAGGGTGACAGGGTGCCTAGAAGAGCCAGTGGAGCATGGGAACAAAGCACCTGTATCCCCAAAACAAAGGAGACACCAGTAAAGATTTAAGGCAGGAGACCAGAGAGTGATTACAAGAAGAGAGCAACCTCAAGACCAGTTCTGGGAAAGTCCTAGAACAGTGCTGCTCCACCCTGCTAGCCAGGGTGAGTGGTAGACAGTAAGACTAGTTAATAGGCCAATATCTGCTGAGATTCTAGCAGTGTGTGTGTGTGTGTGTGTGTGTGAATCAATGAGTGATAGGAAACATAAGACACTCATTAGTAGTGAGTCCAATCCATTTGGAAGCATGCCGCTAATCTACGCAACACAGAGGCCATATATTAATCATTAAATTATGGGAAGGCAGAGAACTAAACTGAGAAGATGCCCAGTTCACCCTCCATTTGCTTCCTTATCTTGGTGTATGAATCTTGATTTGCCCTCCTGTAATGTGAAGATGTTTTAGTATGCTTGGTCTGCCAGAGTAAAATCCCACAGGTTGGGTGGCTTAAGCAGCAAATATTTATGTTCTCACAATTCTGCAAAGTCCAAGATTAAGGTACAGGCAGGGCTCAGTTTCTTATGGGGACTGTCTTCCTGGCTTGCATATGGCTGCTATGTACTACATCATCTTTCTTCTGAACACACACAGAAAGGAAGAAATTGCTTTGAGGTCTCTTATGAGGACACATGCTCTGTGGCATCAAGACCCTGCCCTCATTGGACCTTAGCTTCTTCCTAAAGGCCTTCTACTGTCTGAATGTTTGTGTTTCTCCAAATTTCATATCTTGAAAACTAATTCCCAATGTAATTATATTAAGAAGTTAAGTCTTTAGAAAGTAAGTAAGGTCATCAGGACAGAACCATCCTGACTGGATTAACATCCTGATAAATGAAGCCTGGGGAAATTGTTTACCCCTTCCACAACATAAGGATGCACAAGATGGTGCTATTCGTGCAGCAGAGAGTGAATCTCTCTGGATTTGTGGTGCCTTGATCCTGGAACTCTGAGCAACAAATTTTATATTTTTGTAAGTTATTTAGTCTAAGGGATTTTGTTATAGTGGCCCAAATGGACTAAGACCAGGTTCCTAAGCTCCAAATACAGTCACACTGGTGATTGGGATATTAACATATGAATTTTACAGGGAACACAATTTGGTCCTTAGCAGGAAAAATGGGGCTAAACAATCCTTAATTTTTAAAAAGTAACATAAAAGCAGGAATGTGCACAGAAAACAAGTATGAATTCCCAAAAAGTGAATATTTTGGGGTATTAATATCATCACTTTTGGATGTCAAGAAAAAAAAATTTAGTGCTAAAATCCAAAACCCCTCTGGGGTCACCTTTGAATCACTCCCTTTTCTTCTCTAGGGCTCCACACAGATATTGAAAAGACTTCCTCAATTCTTAACATGCACTAACTCTAGATATAATCACTATCAATAGGTGATCTTCATTGCTCTGGGCCACAGATGTTATAAAACTGAAACTCTCTGCTTACCTGAGCTCTTTGAAATCATCTCACAGTAGCAGCTGGTATTTAGGGCCTGGATTGTTCCATTGGTCATCATGGAATTCTTAATTTTTAAAAAAATAACTGAGAGTGATCAACCAAGTTTTTATATCTGATCTCTTTTTGTGTACTTAGCACTGTGGTTCTGTATTGTGGGTCAGAAAATTCCAGCTTTCATCCCAAAGCTCAGTGCCAAGCTGTATGGCTATTTTTTTTCCTGGTGATGCAAAATTGAACTGGGTGGATACATCATGGTGCTAAGCTGTTCCTTGGGACTGCCAAGTTGGGACTTGGCTTGTGTACTTATGCCTGTAAAAGGTTGCTTCAAGCATAAAAAAAACGGCAAGTATCTTGATTTAAGACACACACACACACACAATCAGAAAATCTTACCATCAGGCGCTGCACCACATAATGTACGTAGGATACACCCAATTCAAATACTGTTTGCAAAAGGAAATGGTTTGAAAATTCTTCGAATAGAAAAAATTGGTCTGGATACTGTTCAGAGATGGAATACATGAGGTTTTACTGAAAAGCTGGTTTCCAGCAAGGCTTAGGATCATTTCACTGCGGCTTTCACTTTATTAGAGGTTTCAACCTCTTTCAGTTGGTGACGCAGTTGGAGCAACTTCTGATGATTCACTGGGGAGCAAGCGACCTTCTTTGTATCTTTTCATCCACCCCTCAGCCTGGCCTCCTGTCTGAGCACCCAAGTGCTCTGTGTCTTCCACACATTGACACACATACATGCATTTATATATGTATTCTAGCTACTCCTATGTCTCCAATCTGGCTTCTACCTCTTCTATCGATTGGTTGGAATTGAGGTCAAAGATGGCCTGATCTAAGGTTTGTTGTTGGAAACATGTAGAAAAAAGATATTCCTATAGACTTTCCTTTGATCTCAAAGCATATTGGAATGAATGGTGGCTTTGAGAAGCTGAGGTGCACAATCTGTTTTCTCCCTGCTAAGATTAAAGAATTAATTCTCATCATAATAATTAATTCTCCACAGGGAGAGGGACTAGGTGACATGTGGAGCCAGAACAGTGATTGCATGGTTTAGGTATGGGGAGGTCCCTCACACCTAATGTAGTTTCTTTTCACCATTCTATCTGCCTATCCAGTGACCAAAGTCCTCTCACTAAGCTCCAGTCCTGGGCTTCGAAGGACGTTTAGTCTTTAGAGGTTCTTGTAAGGAGATATATATTCACATCTTCTTGGGATGATACTTAGCGTGGGTCATATGACACTCAAGAGGATGATGTAGAAGGGGTGGCAGGGGACAGAAAAGGAAAGTAGGTGGGATTCTTGAGTGGCAGGATCCAAACACTACTTTGCTTCTGAGCAGCTCTGTGGAAGGCTGAACCTCAGTGTTGCAGCAGTAACAGGGGACAGCCTGCTTCAGACAAGGGCTGGTCAGAGTAGAATCATTCCTTAACAAGCCAAGTCTTCATGTCCACCAGTGGACGGCCTGAGGCTTGTGGTCATGCACGCCAAGAAGATGCCATGCAGTCTGTTCAGACACTAGCTTGGGTCCGATTTCCCAGGTGTTGACTAGTTGGTACTTCTATTTCTGGGAAAAAAGAGGCCCACAGTTCTACACTGGATAAGCCCAGGTATAGACTGTGAACTTAGGCGTACACTCAAGCCTGTCCAGTGCCCTCAAGTGGCACATGGAGAGCCACAGAGGCTGGGAATCCATTAAGTGATGTGATCTCCTGATGGGCTTGATGCAAGCTCTTGCAGAACTTGAAGATTTTTAAGTGAAGGAGTTCTTGAATGTGAATCCACGCAAGACTGCAAGTGAAAACACAGAGTGAAACCTGATCAAAACTGGCCCTCCTCTCCCAGGCTTCCTCAGGCCAGAGAAGATTGCTACAGACAGGAAAATGTAATTTCAAGGGGGCCTGGAGGGAAGCAGCAATAAAGACTAGTTTGTTTTATTGCACGTTTTGAGGGAAAAGGGTGGGGAAGTACCTCCTGGATGAAATGAGAGATGGTTCCAGAGGACAGCTTGATAAAAGGAAGGCGGCCCAACCTCTCAGCAGGAGAGGTCATGTGTCTTTGATTTGCTGGAATTCATGGACGTTTTATTGTACCTGTTGCAAAGAAAAGTATGGGCTGTATGAGTTTTTATTTCTCAGTGTTGATGAAGTAAAGAAAAGCACTGTAGCTAGTTACCAAATAAACAGAAGTGTGCTGGGTCTAGGGGAGCGGGGCAGGGGCACCTGATCTGTGGCATTTGCCCATTTCCATGGTGTAAATACTCCACTTTATGCTGTCAGGATGATGTCACTGAACACAGAGCTGGGGTCAAGACCTGAGGAGTGTGTTTTTGTGCGCGGGTGCAGCAAACTCCAGCACAGCCCTGTTTCAACCCCCCAGCCAGTGGTTCTTTGGCTGGTATGTGGGACAAGGGGATGGCAAGCAGCTGGCCTGGTTGTCTTTCCTCAGATGGATGCTGACAGTCTATGTCAGGATGGCAGGATGGGCTGTTTTAGGTGACCATGACTCAGGTTGGAGGAGGAGGAGCTGCTGCTGTCCTGAAGCTATTATTTAAAATTCTATTTTCAAAAATTTATTTCTGAACATTATCAAATGCTCAGTCAATCCAGAGCTTCTGAACAGCATACAATGCTCATGGCAAAAGAATATTGGGTCTTCAGGGGAAAGTGCCCAGGACTTGAACTGACTCTTTTTAATGATGTGTGAGCTGACCTTGGGTAACAGGATCAACAGGGGTCTTGGGGTCATTCGTCTTGTAGCTGGTGAAGATTACTTAAAAAGGAGTGATGTTGCTTTCCTTGAAGTGCCTTACACTCATTCCATCTGTCTTGAATTAAAAAAAAAAAAAAAAAGACTGGGCCTGAATTAAAATCGCAGTCTCTCCCTCCCCGGTCCCCTAAAAGCACAACCACACTTGTGAGACCCAGCTTAGTTCAGCAAGGAAGTCATCTGACTTATGAAGCGCTGTGTGGCTTTGAGTGTAGGGTTTCAGTTCTTCAGACCTGGAAGCCCCTCTTCCTTCACCAGAGGAAAGGGAATGCCTAGTGACAGTCCCTTTGTCCCTTCATGTAGAAGTCCTACATTTTAGATGTCTGAAGCAGAGTTCTATTGAACAAATTTTCTTTATCTACCTTATAACAAATGATTAAACCCCCCAAATAAGCAAACTATGTCTCAAGTAAAACAAAATGCTCCACAAAGGAAAAAAATGTACTGTTTAATGGGTATTTCTACTGGCCCGATTTTTCCCTCTAATATCCTAAATTTAGTGCATACTAACACGTTTTATATGAAAAAACTAAACAGCCTTGTAACGCATCATATAATTAAATCTAAGGATACTTATCACTAAGTGCCAGAGTTAAGTAGGACCTAGTTTCCCTCTCTTCAGGATACTCATTACTTAATAAGGAAAGCCAATATCTTGAAGGAGTTTAGGACTTAATTCGGGAGACAGTGGGAGTTATGAGTGTATTTTTTTTTTTTTGTATGGAAGATCAAACTCATGATCTCCCGCTTGCACACAGGCTCTTAGACTGCTGAGCTAATTCCCGGCCCTCATGATCAGACAAAAAATAGCTCCATCCATGGTTTTAGGGGACAGCATGGGCAAGGTGGATTGGGAAGCGAAAGGGAAGAGCACGGCCTCACGGAGAGAAACATGAGCAATAAGAGGACAGAGCTGTTGTCAGCACAGCATAATGAGCCCAGCGAGCTGTTGAGCTTGAACGAATACAGAAGAAATGGATGAATATACGCTCTGTAGTTGCTGGCATCTTTTCACGTCTCGCGAGCGAAGGCACCTAGGTCCTTTGTCCAGACTGTCTCTGCAGGGATGTGTGTCTAATAAACAGCCCTCAGAAGCAAGTTTCGCTCTGGCCAGACAAAAGATTTGTTTGTTGTGCAGTAAAATAAAAATGGTGTTTACCTCCAAGGTCAGGTGGGTTTTGTTGCCCCTTATGACAACGATGCTCAGGCGGCCTGCTGTGTTGTGAGCAGTAAAATCCTCAGTTTCTGACCCGGGAGATGCATGCCTTCTTCCAGCATCCATGAACCTGGTGAGGAGCACAGGGCACTTCCTCCAAGCTAGAAAAGCCACAGGTACTTCCTTCTGGCGTTAAGTAGGAGTACTGTGAGAATGTGCGGAGCTCTTACTGTTTGCCAGTTCCTTTTCTAAGCATTTCTTATGTATTACTTCCCACACAGCCTCAACAGTCACCTACCTAGAGGAGATCAACTAGTATTTGAAAGATTACTCCAAAGGGAACTCTGTAGGGCTAGTTACTGAAAGGCTGTTAGTATCTTCATCTACAGTCAAAAGAGAGGCTTTGTTGAAAACTGAACAAACGAGAAAAATTCCTTTCCTTGACTTATCCTGAATTTAATGTGCACTGGCCGTGATGTCTGACAGCCTTTCCCAATTGCACGAGCAGGTAGAAGGATCCAGGGAGCCCGATAGTCTATTCCCTTTGGAGTGATGCCCCGGACTGGATCCTGGACTGATCAGTGCTTTGGGCATTTGTTGCTGCCTGCTTCTAAGCTTGGATATTACAATATTGACCTCAAATGATCCTTTCATGCACATTCAAGGGTAGCACCTAAAAGAAGGGTAAAGATTTCTCCAAATTTGTGGGATAGGTAATGTGAGTGCTGTTCTGCCAGCTTGCTAGTAAGTGTTCAGATTTGGGGCAGAATTTGAGAGACAGCTTTTACTATAACCTGTGCTTGTGGAGAGGAGAGCAGAGCACCATCTGCATCTACTTGCGGACACTGCCAAGAGTTCCCCAAAGGAGGTTACAAATGGGGGATAGCCAAACTGACCGGTGTCAGTCTACATCTGGCCCATACCAGAGGGATACTGCTAACATCTTTATATTATCCTCAAGAAACAGAAGCACAGAGAAGAGGACTGGCTTTCTCAAGGCCACACAGCTAGAAAATGCTGGCTCCAAGATGCAAAATGTCACCTTTACTTGTTCTGCTAAAGCAAACCATATCTGTCATTCTTCCTCCATCATGCAAAATTAATACACTGCAAGGAAAGAGTAGAGATGATATATGTGAAGTTTGCTATTTAAAATAGATGACTGTCAAAGATCTGTATTTTTAGACTACATTGCCAGGGGCAGATAAAGCTGTGCATGGACCAGCCCAGGCTTCTGGCTTTCGCTTGTCTCTTTCAGCTCTAGGGTATTCAAATTCAGTTTTTCACATCGGTTCCTTTCCCTCTGGTGCATTCTGATCTTACTTTAGAAGCAAAGAAGAATGCTATGTATGGTGTAGGTCAGACTGGAATTCACCTGCCTGGGATTTTTTTTTTCTTTCCTGTTATAAGTCCTGGTTCTAAAAGCTAGGTTATTGAAACCTTTGGGTACTTCCCTAGAACTATTTTTTGTTCCAACTTGATGAGATTTAGAGTTCCGTTGGTCTAAGTCAGTCATGGAAATTCCACCTTTTTGGCTGGAGAGTGGTTTATGAGGGACCCTAAAGCTCAGTCTTACCCAATGATGTGTGTGGGGTGTGTAAGCAATTTTGTGCAAGGTTCTTATTGATTTAAAAAAAAAAAGGGAAGCTAGATATGGTGATACATGCCTTGTAATCCCTAGGAGGCTGACACAGGAAGGTCATTGTGAGTTTGTGCCCTGCCTGAACTTGATTTATTCCATTACCATCTATCAAACAGACCCATGAAATGAAACAAGGAATTATTTAAAGAACTGAAGGAATATCTTGCCTTAATAAGAGACAGTTTGATTGGAAGTGACTGAAAGACCAACAAAAAATATGCATTAACTGAGTAAGTGAAAGGTGGGAAATAAATATTTCGCTTATAGCTTGATCCAGGGCTCAGAAGATGTACGTCTTTGTTCCTCCATATTGCTTGGTTCTCCTCTTTGACTTGACTTAGTGTTCCAGCTTCAAGTGGTAGAAACAAGGCTCTCACCAGCTCGATTCTCTGAGCCTCTTTTGGAATTTGAGCCTCAAATTCAGCAAAGGACAAGTTCCTCTGAAAGTCCCAGCAAGATACATTCCTGATTTCTATGGTTGGAACTGGGCATGAGTCTCCAGGAAATGGCATATTTTGAGTCAGGTCTTGTTCACCTGCACTGTCTCACTGTTTATAGGTAAAGTCAACTTGAATGTGCACAGGCTGAGAGGACAAGGCTCTTTCAGAAGATATCAGGATAGTTCCCAGAGGTGAATGAAATGTAGGGTGCAAAAACTGGAGTCACCGCTCCTCCTTTTCAGGGTCTTTAAGAAGTCTGTTTTCTGCTTAAAGTCATCTCTTTCATCAGTGTTCTCATTTTTTAACATAACACATACACATGTAGAACTTCTATCACAAGTACTGGCCATTTACCTCCTTTACAGTACTGTATCATTGTTCTTGACATTTTTACACATACAATGAGCAGAGATCACAGATGTGAATAGAGGGAGGTCTGCTAAGACCCTCCAGCCTCGACATGTACCTGATTTAAATTGTTGCCTTGGAAACTTACAACTGGTGCAGGACACACAACTTCTGATTCTGCCGTCCACCGGTTGAAAGAATGAGTTCATGATGTGACAAAGAAGTACAATGATGCATAGTTTACTGTGAATGGCAAAAGATCTCAGAAGAACGGATAGCTTGTAGATATTGACCTTGTTTATGACTGTTGTGACATGTAGCAGAAAACAGTGGTGCCTCTTTCCCTGAAAGTTGTTACACTGCAGTGTATGTGACAGCAACTCATGGCAGTCTTTAGACTAAAGACACTGCAGTGTCTTCTGGAATGTGGGACTCACTACTGGGGGAAAATACATTGTGCCATCAAGAATAACACAGATAAACTCTTCTTCACAGGAGTAGCTATTCGAGTACTACTTTGTTTGTATTAGATTTTAAACATTGCCATGGTTAGTGCACCAAGCTTGGACTGCAGGAGAGGGCTGAAGGAAAGAGCTCTCTGCTATGCGCATTTTGCAGACCTCATTAATCATCCTTGCAGCCCAGAAGGAAGTGACCGTAGTGGAAGTTTTGCAAAGCAGACTGCAAAACGCAGATGTTTGGGCAACATGGTTCTTCAAAATCCTTTCACATGAAAATGTTCAGTCTGCCTCCGTGTTATTTGCCTTTGTTATCTCTTGCTGGATATTACTACAAATTTGGATTCTTAAAACACACATTGTATCCTTAGTGTTTCTGTGGGTTGGAACCAGGCACAGCTCAGCAGGACTTCAGCCAAGGTGTCACAGACTGCAGCCAAGGTGTGGCTGAACAGGGGTGCTCTCTCCCTCAGATCCGGGTCCTCACCCACACTCTCATGGTTACTGGTCAAGTTCAGCCTCTCGTGATTATAGGACGAGTTGACTGAGGTCTTTGCTTTCCTGATGTCACATGGGGCATGTCCTTAATCCCAGGAATCACCTGCAGTGCTTTGCCACATAGCTCCTTTAAAAGTTCTATAAACATGGTAGCACATATCCTCCAGACCAGGAAAGGAGAATCTCTTTCTCTATTCTGCTGTTAATGAGTATCAGAGCAATGCAGTGATAGCAAGGACTGTCCCAACTCATTGGCTTTGTAATGCAGCCTAATCAAGAGAGGGGTCATTTCCTTGGGGTCCCTGTTCCCACCCACACCCAAGAACAGACACAGAGTGCACAAGCTGGGGCAGGAGTGTGGGGCCAGCTTGGAACTCTATTTCCTACATCATGCGATTTTTCCCCGTGATGGTTAGTGTCACACAGCCCCTGAGCACAGGCACACAGGCAGTACTTGATACAGGCTGTAGGTTTAGGTGTGTACATTGTGTTTGTGCATGCAGGAGTTAGGGCTGCAGTCTGTTTCACTGGGATTAGGAAGGGAAGGGATCCCTCCAAAATTCTGATGTGGGAGGCTATCGGGGTGGCAGTCTTGCTGAAAGTTGGCCAACGGCGTTAGTCTTGATAAATTACTGAAACAAGAATTTGGGTCTTAGATTTTATATAGCATACACGTGAAGGTAGCATTGTTGGAAAAAATGCCAATTATCTATCTTAAAGCATCAGGGCCACCCAGGGAAGTTGCTTCTGCTAGGCAGAGTCCCCTCTGGACCTCCTCATGGCCCTGCCACAAAGTTGTCTTCTGGAGGGAGTAGTGATTTTGGTAGACAGAGAGGTTAAGGGAGGGGCTGGTTTGCTGCCTCTAAAATAGGAGTTTGTGTATGATAGAGTGAGAGAAAGTCAATTTGGAGAATTTAAAATAGGTAACTCATAAATGTTTGCCAGCTCACACATCATAATGTTGATTCTTCAGAAATATGCTTCTGCTAGAATCATGGTGTCAGCTCTGTGAAAGGGTTGTTGGAGAAGATGCTCCCCAGTCATCTCATGTATGAACCAGAGGCCAGAGCTGGGAGAACCACAGCTGAGCTCTTCCTGAACTTTGGGGCCTATCCCTTCTCCTACGGTTCCTGCCAGGGCTGGCTGGGGGCTGCTGAGCCCAAGGATCAAGCCCCTTAGCTCGGGCCCCTTCCTGTCTCCTGTGACTCCCTGGTCTGTGTCAGTGGACTGCTTCAGGCTCATTTTTGGATGACATTTAAACACTGAGTTGGAGAGACACAGACCTTTCTTGTTTGGCCCTGAAGGAACTGGTTGGGCATCTTCCACCCTAGGGGACTTGGAGTTTGAAATTTGGGCACATGAGATGTTCCATAAGGGTGATTGCAGGGAGAAAAGTGTCAGGGCCCAAATGAAATGATCACAATTCATATTACCTTCCTATTGTCAAGGTGACTTTGGCTAACTGGTTACCTGCAATAAGCCTCTGCGCGTTTTGCATATTTAATGAGACAGTGAGCCCAAAATGATAAGCATGTTGTTGGCTGCAGTGTGGGCAATTGCTGAATGTCAGTTTCTCAACACCTTCTTTGCAGAGTTAGAGAAGGTTAGTGTGGATTGCTTTTTCTTTTTAAAAATGAACTAAACCCTTAGCTTTTCCTTCAATTTATTTTGAGACGAGGTTTTGCTAGGTTTCCCAGGTGTATCTTGAACTTGGAATCCTCCTGCTCCAGCTTCTTAAATAGCTGAGATTACAGATACGCACCATCACATGCAGCTTACTGTGGATCTTCTAAATAGTAGCTCCTCTGCCACACACACAGTTATGCCTTCTCTGCAGTGACTGGTTCTTCAGCACTTTATGGTGTTGGTTGATGGAAACAGAGTAGGTAGGGGTCATTGGTAAGAAATGAGGCCATCCTTTCCTGACAGTAAAATGAGGAATCTTGGAGGTATGCTGAGTGTACACTGGACCTGGGAGTTGGTGGCATGTGGAAGAGTGGTTGTGTGGATGCGTGTAACACATTCAGATGTGTATGCAGACAGTTTATGTTGATGTGGGGTTGGCCACACCCCAAGCTCAGCTCATAAAGTCAGGGATTGAGTTGGGCACAGATATCATCCCAACTCCATGTGGCCTATTTGTTTTGCTTTTTAGCTCACATCATAAAGATTTTTTCATGTTGCTTTCCTCTTCTGGTCAATAAATACGCCACTTGGCCTTGATGGTCTTCTGCCTCTAGCCCAAGTTGGGGGCAGCTGTAAAAGTCTCTGAATGAGTGAGAGCAACTGGCAGGTAAGGCCCTCTGCATGCCTCTTAGCCTTTAACTGCTGCATTCATACCTGATCGTGTACCTGAATTTGCTGGCCAAAACGTTTGCTTGTCTATTCACAATAACAGCTCAACATTATTTCATTGTCTTTTCCAGAACTGGCTTCAAGAGAGTCTCAGAAGCTAGCATAACAGCTAGGTCTAGAGATTTCTTGGTGAAAACCTCTGGGGTGGAGATAAGGGATAGATGGTAGGTGGACGACATTTAACACAGTTTGTTAGGCAGAACAGCAAGCATGGAAGGAGGGGCGCTTTGTGGGCTTGTGCCCTGTGGAGATGCCCAGGGCTTCATACTTAGGAAGGGGCCCCACTTGGTTTACTTCCCTGCTGTTGTCGTCTTGAGATGCGTGCTAATTTTTAATTAAGGTGCTTGCGTTTTAATTTTTCACAGTGTATCAGTGAGTGCTTACTAGAGAAACAGATTTAAAGCAAGATATACAAATATATGCAAATGTACGAGACTGGCTTACAGTGGCCACCCACAGGGTCAGGTGTGGAAGAGAGCAGAAGATCAGTCTGCGTGGTGGAGACGCGAAAGATCCATTCAAAGGTCTGGAGCTCACTGCAGTGTCCCGTGCAGTGTCACATGCGAGTCTACGTCAGGAGGCCACATGGTCTGTGCTGGAGGCTGGAGGCCTGTGCTGAAAACCAGGAGGTGATGTCCAAGGTGGAGGTGAAGACTGGGGTTCTTCCAAAGAAGCAGAAGCCGGCCTTCCTTCTTCATTGCCCTTTGTGTCGTCCAGCAGTAAGATGCCCTACAGAGTCTCCTGTCTATGCAGATCCCCTCAGGTACACTTAGAACTATGCTGAACCAGTTTAGTAGGGTGTTTCCTGCTCAAGTTGACACAATCAGTTGACTGTCACACGTGGGAACTCATATTTGGTGGCTTTGCAGACAATGTGAGAAAAACAGGAGAAATACCTCAAGTAGAATGAAACATTTCATCACCTGCAAGTTAAAAGCCTGTGTATAATGGCAGAGACCCCTGAGAGTCCTGCAGGCTGATTGACTAGCCCTTGAGGCTTCCTACCCAGGTTTGCTGATTTGGGGGAACCAAAGGGAACTCAGACGTGGTAGGTTATCACTGTGCACTCAACATCAAACTAGGGATAAACAGATCAGTAGGGCCGGGGAGCCCATAGACTTGTGAGTCACACAGATTTCTGAAGAGTATTCTACGGAACAGCAGGATACACACAGGGAACATGGGGGTGCGTAGAGGGCAATCTCTCCTCCCCCATGTAAGAGAAGGGATGAAGTTGGAAGAGATTTCTGGGGAAACTGAAGACAGAGCAGGATTTAATGGGTTAACAGGCTTTAGCCCAGCAAAAGGTGGGGTAGAGACATGTATGTGTATATGTGTGTGCTGTATGTGCTGTGGCTAGGGAAAGTATTTCAGGCAAATATAACCACATGAGTCAAAGTATGAGGTAAAAAAGAACATGATGTTTATGGGGCTGTTCAAGCATCTTGCAATTGCCAAAGGAACATAAAGAATGCCGTAGCAAGAGATGCAGTTGGAAGCACTGAGTGTGAGGACCCAAGTTGCTCTATTTTGCTGATTTGGGCATCACCATGGTTGGGACTTGTCCATCTTATACAGCAAACGAGGCTGACTCAGAGAAGCTACGACCTACTCAGCATGCGTAACTTGTAGCAGAACTTGCATACAAACCCAGACTCGTCTCCATAGCAAGACTGTCAGATTTAGGAAATAAAAATACAGGTGACCAGTTAAATTTGAATTTCAAACAATAAATAATGTTGCATATATATGTCCCAAGCATAATTTCAAACATTCTTACAAAGCATTTGTTGTTTAGTATGTAAAATTTAGGTAGAGGTCAGAATCCTGTGTTTCCATTTGCTACATTCTGGCAAACTTTCTTCTAAACCCTTGTTCTTTCTCCTGTCTACCCTGGTTCACCCCTCTTACTGCTCCTGCACAAAAGGAAGGCTTCCTGAAAGAGGAGGGAATCAGAGCAAACAGAAATGAGGAAGGAAGAAATGTCCCAAATATGCAGAATTTGTAATTTAAGTATTTTAAAAGTAAGAGCTATAATAGTTTTATAAATTTTTTCATGGTTGCCTGTGCTAGTGAGTTGAGATTTAAAGTAACTCATGTCATGGCTTCACAACCTTGTTATACTCTGAATGCCAAATGGAAGATTCTCCAATTTCATGCACACATGGGGAGGCAGACAAGCAGGTTCTTTGACAACTGAGATTACTTTGTCTTTTTTCATCCATTTTATTTCGGGAGCCTTAAAATCATTCAAGACAACCTCAGGGGTAAACAGGGATGTCACTTCTAGTTTTAAGCATTTTCTGTTATGTAGGGGGAAAAAAGAAGAATTCCAAATATGGAAGGCCATGTTTTCCAGGGCTCCAGCCACTTCAAATACCCTTCAGAGAAAGTGCCAACAAGAGCAAGAATGAAGAAAAAGTTCCTTTTTTTTTTAATGTCTCCCTTATTATGTTCTTGCCTCCTTACAATCTTAACATGCCTGTGTCAGATGCAAGTAGCTTTTTACTATCATTTTAAAACAATCGTGAGACATTTACTCTAGAAATATGTGGGCTATTTTTTTCTTTTTCCTTAAGTAAAAATAGCACATTATGGTTAGCATATGTGCTTCCCCCTTTTATGTGCTAGTTTTGATTATACATCCTGTCTCTCCAAGTCTTTGTAGTTGGGAAGGTGAAGGCTTCTCATAAACGCTAAGTCCTGAAGAAACATCTTGGGCGGCGATGCCCCGAGGAACGTGTCTCTGGCCTGCCTGGTCTAGAAGGGTTGATGCTCTGTGATGCAGGCCATGTCTTCAGGGTTCCCAGCTTGGGCAAAGTTCCATTCACCTCCTTTGCTGCTTTACCAGTCTTTCATTTCCTTTCCTTTGGACGTTTTCTAATGGGTAGATGGCAATGAGTCTTTGATTTCTGTTCCTGCCTATGTCGACTTGAGTGACAATTTTTGTTACTCCTGGTCCTTTCCCAGACCTGTAAGTCACATGCACAGCTACCTCTTTCTAGCTGTTTACTGAGAGCTAAACTCCGAAGGCACAGGCAGCTTGTGCAAGGTGTGATTACAACATAATGATGAATGTTTGAATCTTTAAAAGTTATTACAGTAAGAGATAAACTGTTCTCTCCACTGCACACAAATATTCCCCTTCACACTCATTGTTTTTGCCACTTTCTGAAGCAGTTCTGAAGCTTTCTTTTGTGCTCGTTTGTAGTTACCTTATCAGTGCTGCTTTGGACATCAATTCAAAACATTTACTTTTCCCGATCATTTTGCTTGGGGGAAGAGCCAGAAATCACACAGAGTCAGACATGGTGAATAACGTGAGTGGGGACACAATGTAATGCTTTTATATTTCACAGAAATTGCCATAAGCTTTTGCTCAATGAAGGGACATTGAAACATACCATGAATGTTTAAATAAAAAAATTATTACAGCAAAAGACACTGCCACTAATCCTCCTCAAAGTACTGCAGCTACCGCCCCTCACTACAGACACACATACCCTATTATTGTTGGCAACGTGTCTTTTATTGTAATAGGTTGCAATCTTTTTAAATCATTGACCATGGTTTTTAATCATTGCCAGTATTTGTTTTCTAGAGACTTTATAACACATCGGTACTAACTTTTCTTGGCTTCAAACAATGAAAATTTATTGCTGCAATTCTGGGACCAAGGCGCCAGCGGAGCTGGAGGGAAAGGTCCTCCTTTGCCTCTTCTAGTGCTGCAGGAGCTCTGGGGCTGCCAGGCGCTCCATGGCTGGTGGCAGCCTCACTCCAGACTCTGCCTTCACGTGGCTTCTCTTTGTGTCTCTGTGTCCTTTTCTGTCCCTGATAAGGGCAATCTCCCTGGATCTGGAGCCCACTCTGTGCCTCAAGGCTCTCATCTTGGTCTTTAATTACCTCTGCAATGAACCCATTTCTGAATAAGGTCACATTCTGAGGTTGTGGATGGACAGGGATTTTGGGGGGACCCTACTCAGTGACAACACAGTTCATAGCATAGCATAATGCTGGGTTTGGAGATAATGAATTTCCCTGTTCCACCCCTGTCCCCCGCCATGTGAACTTAGCTAGGATCTTACATAACTAACTTTCTTGATTGAGTCTGAAGAATAGGCTATTTATGTCAGGCCTTAGAAAACCTCTTATAGGGTCACTTGCCAGGTGGCTCCTGCCAGGTGGTTGGTGCCAGATGCTGGGAGCCAGGGGCTGGATGACAGTAGTCCCAGCTCCTCAGGAGCCCTGCGCCTGGTGGAAGAGAGGGACATATAAACAAGTAACCACAATACACCTATTTATGAGATGGGTGAGAGCCCAGTGCTCCATGCAGCACACCGCTTGCTTGCTTCCCGAGCTGTTGACTTAGCGCTCCAGAACTGGCTGTGCCCCGCTCTGGCTCCTGCCCCTGGGCCTCCCCCTCTTGGCCTTGGCAGCTAGAGTTGGCAGGTGGCTCATGGGTTAATCTCTCTCATCGCTCTCCACTCGATCCTTGTCTGCTCTGTTTCTGGCCCTTTATCTTTCTTGGAAGTATCTCAGCTGGCTTAAACTGCTATTTAATTTTTTTCCCTGGTGATGGATTTCTACACCCCTTTTCAAAAGACAAAACAAATTGTTTATTTAACCTCCCCAGGAATAAGTGGGGCAGGGGTGGCGTGGGAAGGGAAACATTGATTGTTCTTGTGGGCAGACCTGCCTGGGTATTTCCAAAGAGATTCCTCACTGACTCACCTTATTTTATTATCCCCATTATAGAAAAAAAAAAGTCATCTTTCTAATTCTTCCTTATCCATCTCCTGCACTTGTCTTATTGTCCTCATCCTCCTCTTCTCTCACTTTTAAATGTGGCCAAGTGACAGATGCATGTTGCTTAGTTTGGCATTTTTAAAAAGAGATTAGCACACAGGTCAGCGTAGGCATGGGAGATGTTTCTTGGCTAACTCCGTCTTGACTGACTGATTGAATATCATGTCTGTTGAATAGGGTTGGAGCTGTATTGGAAGCTTGGGCCTTTCTTTAGGTTGGTAAGAACCAATTGTTGGGATGAATTCCTAAGGTTCTGGTCCTCGAAAACAGAGTGTATCTTGGGACCACATGAGTAGAAATGCTTAGCCCCCTGGAGATGGGGAATCCATCAGCCCAGGGAGAGAGTTCAGTAAGACAACGGTGTTTCTTAGGAGGTCCACAGGTTCCTGACACACAATTAGGCTTGAAACTGTAATGCCCAGGCTGGAGTCCAGACTGGCCACAGAGTAACCATCACCATCCTGGTTTTTAAGCTTCCCCAGGAGACTCCAGCGTGTAGCCAAGGCTGTGACCAGCTGCCCAGCTCCAACTTGAGCTGGTGCCATGAGTTATAGTGTGAAATCTCCCCTCCCACTACCTCCGCCCCACCCCCAGGCTAAGTGGGGCTGGCCTAACTCACTGAGGGTGCTCAGCACAGCTCAGAGGGGCAGTAGAGGCTGTGTGGACCAAGCTACTGACTTGGACCTTGTCCTGACTGGGGTCAGGACAAGAGGTGGTAGTGGGGAGATGGGCAGGAGAGTCCACAGTCCTGGTACTTTGAGAATAAGAACTCTGACATTTCTTGTGTCCTACAGGCCTTAAGACAGACACGTGGTGATATAATCGGGAAAGGACAGCACAAGGGGCAGAGCTGGAGTGCCATGGGGAGTTCTGTTTTTCTTTTTCTTTCTGTCTTTTATCTTTCTCCTCCCAGGGTTAAGAGTTTAGCCAGAACAGACAGTTTGCCCTTCAGATCTGTGGTCCAGGAGCCACTTAGTTTAAAGGACATGATCTTGTGGTAATCCTACCATCCAACTCACTTTTAGCCTGTGGCACAAAAGCAGCAAATGTCAGAGGCTGCACTCTCACCACAGTATAAAGCCTCTTTGTTAGGTGCCAGCTTATCTGAGAGCACTTCACTATCTGAGGCAACACACCCACTGCTTTGGAGTGTTTTCCTTGGGTCAGGTAAGCCTGAGACCTGGAACCCTGGAGTCACTGTTCAAACAGGCCCTCTCAGGAGAGCAGCTCCCCAGAGAGACTGGGAAAATGCTTGGGATGTCTCAGTGCTCCCAGGCCATGAGAGACTGTTTTAATTTCTTTTCTTTGGAGGCCTCAGTATCCCTTAAACTTGCCACATGTTGCCCAGGTCACTCTTGAATTGGTCTGGCCGGAGATGTGGCTTTACTGTAGGGGAGATCGTTTGAACCCTGGAAGCAGTGGAAACGACTTTCCCGAAGTTTGACCTGTGGTTTGCCTCCAAGAGGGCTGAAATTGGGAGAATGGCTGCCGAGATTGTCTCTTCTTTAGAAGAAGACGAATTCTCACTTCTCCAGCCAGTGCGGGGCTTGGGAGGTAGAAAGAGTAAACAATGGCTAGGAGACTCCTCCGGTTACTTTCTAGATTGCTGAAGGGACCTACTATGTGCCTGGCTGCCAACACTGAGATGAAAAAGACAGTCTCTACCCTCTAGGTGACTCTTAAAAGTTGAAAACATCTAAAGCCTTTTGTTCCAAGGTGTCTATCCATATTCACCATATTAAAAGTAAAAACAGAAATATTTAATATTTTAAAATTTATTACATGAATATGACCATACATAATTCTCTAGTAAAAATATTTTCTCAGATTGCTTTGAGTTATAATTAACATCAAATAGATTATATTTAATGTGTATAATCTGGTATAGGGGTGTGCCCTTAAGGCCATCATGCAACATATTTATCCTTTCCAGAAGGTTCCTTATGACTCTTTGTAATTCTTTCCTTCAATCCGACCCTACTTCTACCTATAACCACTAGTCTATTTTTTGTTGCCATAGATTGGTTTGCATTTTGTAGGATTTTATGTGAAAGAAATTGTTTGGAATGTTGTCTTTTGTGTATCAATAATTTCCTTCCTTTTTATTGCTGAGTAGTATTCAGCAATAAAAAGGAATTTGCTCTATGGATGAGCAAACTTGTTTATTTATTGGTCTGCTGATGAACGTTAGGCTGTCCCTAATGTGAAACTTTATAAAATCTTTCTTTCTTTTTTTCTTTCTTTCTTTCTTTCTTTCTTTCTTTCTTTCTTTCTTTCTTTCTTTCTCCCTTTCTACATGTTTGCAGTATATAATGTTTACGTTCCTGGTGGGTAGGTGATACATGGATATAATACACCTTAATTTCTTTTTAAATCCCCTTTCCCTCCATTTCCTTCTTCCTCCTTCATCTATCTCCTCCATTTGAGGAAGCTCTACCTACCTAGTTCCTATTATCTATGCTTTATTTTGCTCTTTATTTATAATTTGAGTTTCTTTCATAAATAAAATTGCTACAAATATTCATCAACAAGTCTTGGTGTGGACATGTGCTTTTTTTCTTTTGGGTAAATACCTGAGGGTGGAATTGTTGGTTATACGAGAGCTTTAATTGCTATTACTTAACTTTTCAGGAAGCTGCTAAACTGTTTTTCAAAGTAGTTGTACCATTTTATGTTTCCATTAGTAGGCTGTGAAAATCTTGATTTTCCCATATCCTTGTCAACCCTTGGTATGCTCAGCTTATTAAATTTAATCATTCTATGATGATCATCAAGAAATCAAGCAGTAACATGTTGGCGTGGCTGTGGTAGCAGTGTAAACTAGTATTATGGAAATTACCATAGAGATTTCTCAAAGAGTTAAAATTAGAATTCCATATGACCCAGGTTTACCCTCTTAAATATCTTTCCCAAAGAGGTTAAAATATCATACTACTGTGCTACATGTATACCAATGTTTACAGCAACACAATTCATAATAGCTAAATCCTAGAAATAGCCTGTATGCCCATCAACAGCTGATTGGATAAAGAAAATATGGTATCTATGTATAATGGAATACTACTTGGCTATAAAAAAGGACAAGTTTGAGACATTTGTAGAAAAATGGGTATATGAAGAAAATATAATGTGGACTGAAGTAAAACAGATGCACAAATCAGAATACTGTGTGGTATCTCTCTTCTGAGCAAGGCAAAGTACCACCTAAGAGAAAAATAAAGGAAGAATGGGTCAATACATGGGAAGGGGTCTAAGGGACCACGGGAAAGGAAGGAGGGGAGGGGACAAATAAATAGGTAGAGTGAAGATATGTCACTTACAAGGTCCTAACGACCTCAGTGAACCTGGACATTATATTCTGTAAACATGAACTCAGATTGACAATATTAATAAGTATGAAAAAGGTGAAAGGAGAAATAGAGGAGGAGGGAGGAAGGGGCAGAAAGGAGATTAAAAAGAGAACTAAGTTCTATTATGTACATGTACGCACTCCCTGAGGTGATTGTAAAGTACATGTACTGCAGGTCTGTGCTAAGAAAATACATTTAAAAATATTTACCCGTTCTAGTAGGTAGTGGGGGATTACTTTGTCATTCGCTAGTAACTAATGAGATTGTGCAGTTTAGGTGCAAATTTCACATGTATGGGCTTTGGTGAAGTATCTTTAAATCATTTGCTCACTTAAAAGAATTAGACTATGTGGCCTTTTTCTTATTGTTGAGTTAATTTTGTAGAGACACACACACATACAGAGAGAGAGAGAGAGAGAGAGAGAGAGAGAGAGAGAGAGAGAGAGAGAGGGCACCACAAACTCATACTTCAGGAAAAGAAAAATAATATGATTTTTTTTTCAACAGATAGTTTTACTCACGTATGGGGGACCCTAGAGAACGTTGTATAACCTGGAAAACCTGCTACACTTCCAGGCTTTAGAGAAGAAATTGGAAATGCCTGTACAACAATCTCAGTTACCAAGGTTACCCAAGCAGCAGTTGGTCATGCTAGTAAGTGACTAGAAGCCATGGCCATTGCTTTGAGCACCTGTCATAATTGTAGAGGCCAAAGGTGACTTGTGTTAATCTCACGGTGTTTCAATAAATTCATTATTAAAATATTTATACAAGTTTTTCTTTCCTTGAAGTTGTATACATATTTTGGTTCTCTCTGTCTCTGGGAGGATGGAGGGAATACAAGTCTTTTTTTTAGAAATGTGTTTGGTGAAGTTTTTCTACCAGATTGTGGCTTGTCTTCCACTCTATGAAAGGTGTCTCAAAGAGATGAAGTTTTATTTTTTATAAAATCCAATTTATAGGTTTGTTCTTTTATGTATTATACTTTTTATTGTTCAAGCTTGCCCAATTCCAAGTGTAATGACCTAAATATTTATGTCCACCTTGAATTCAGATGTTGAAATCCTAATCCACAAGGTGGTAATATTAGCAGGTAGGGATTTTGAGAGGTGATTAGGTTATGGGGCAGACACTTCATGAAAGGAATTCATGCTCTTATTAAAGAAATCTTATGCTGGGCAAAGTGGCACCTGCCTATAATCCCAGCACTTTGGGAGGTTGAGGCAGGAGGATCACAAATTGGAGTCTAGCATGGACAGCTTATCAAGATGTTCTTTCAAAATAAAAGATAAAAGAAAGGACTGGAGATGTAGCTTAGTGTAAAGGGCTTAGGTTTAATCTTTAGTGGAAGGGAAAAAATAGAAGAAGAAAAGAAACCCTGGAGAGCTATCCTTGGCCTTTCCCTGTCCTTCCTGTGAAATCACAGATCTCTGTCGGGAGAGTACTGACATCACCAAACGCCAAATATGCAGCACCTTGATTTAGGACCTGCCAGCTTTCAAAACAATGAGATATACATTTCTGTTGTTCTGAGCCACCACGTTATGACATTTTATTACAGTAGCCTGACCAGACTAAGACAAAAGGTCACAAAGAATTTTTTTAATGCTTTATTCTAGAAGTTTTATACTTTTAGGTTTCACATTTAGGCATATGGTTTACCTTTGTTTTATATTTCAAACCTTTATTTTGAAATGGTTGTAGGTTACATGCAATGGTAAGAAATAATACAGAGAGATTACATACACTGTTACTTCAATTTTTCTCAATGGTAACATCTTTTATTTTTATTTATTTTTATTTTTTGATACCAGGGCTCAAACTCATGATCTTTGGTAACATCTTTTAAAACTGTAAGAATATCACATTAAGGATATGACAGTCTTTGGGAAGTCAAAATACAGCCTAATTTTCATCACCACAAAGATCCCACCCGTCCGTGCACCTCCCTCTCTCTGAACTAATTTGTGCTCTATCATGATAATTTTTCTAATTCAAGAATGTCATATACATGGAATGATAGTATGTCACTTATTCTTGCTTAGTCATTCACTCATTCATCCAAGGACAATGTGATTGTTCCTGTTTTTGTAGAAAAATTATAACTATTGCTCCTATAAATATTTCTGTGCCTTTTTTTTTTTTTTTTTTTTGTAAGACAGGGTCTCTCTATGTAACTCAGGCTGGGTTTGAGCTCATTATGTAGTCCAGGCTGGCCTCAAACTCATGGCGATCCCTCCTAGGGCTGAGATTACAGGCATGTGTCACCGTGCTTAACCTGTGTGGTTTTTTGTATGAACTTGAGTATTAGCTTGTCAGAGGTAAATGCCCAAGACTCTAATTGCTAGACCACATGGCCGTTGCATGTACCTAGTTATAAAAACTGAAGCTTCTTTCTGGGTTGGCTTCACCATCTTGTATTCCTACCACTAATGTACAAATGATCTGGCTTCTCCACATCCGCCCCCCATTTATTTCTGTTACTGCTTTTGATGTTACCCATCCTGGTACCTGCAGTGATGGTTCTAGTTTAGCTTGTCATAGGTCCATTTCAGGTTCTCTATTTAATCTTGGTGGCACTTTGTGATTTCAAAGCCTTTCTCTATTATTTCCAAAATTATCAAATTGATGGTTATAAAATCGTAGTTTTAAAATTTTTCTTTGTAGCAGATCTATGATGATATGCTTTGTTTGGTTTCTAACCTGGCAGATTTATATTTTGCCCCTTTTTATTTTTGTCAGTGTAGGGAAAGGTTTCTTAATTTTGTTATCAAGTTTTTTTAAGTTAGTACCTGTTTTCAGTACATGGGTTTACGAACATCTTCAGGAATGGGTACATGTACATAATTCAATTTGTTTCTCTTTTTAGTCCCAGTTCTCCCCACCCTTCTCTAATTTCCCTTTGCTATAGAGTGTTTTTGAGAATCAGTTGTTTGGCTGAGGTGTGGCTCAGTGGTTTGGTACTTGCCTACCTTTCGTGGGGCTTTGGGTTAGTCCCCATTACCACAGAAACAACAGCAGCAGTAAAACCCCTGGCTTTTTGTATATTGACTCTTAATATTGCTTTCCTGTTTGCAATCTTATTGATTTCTGACTTGGTTATTTCCTTCTCTTTGCTTGCTTTGGGCTTGTTTAGTTCTTCCTTTTCTAGCTGGAGTTATGTCCAGGACGTCTTAGCTGTGAAAAGGAGCTCCAAGGGAACTGGGCTGCCCTGTCTTAAGGAAACTGAAAGTCAGTTATTTTTAACAATATTTAAATAACAAGAAAATTTTATGTTTGTACACATGTAGTAGATATTTTGATCATTCATATTCCTTTGTGTGTATTCAGATTTTCATTTGTTATCATTTTCATCTACCTAAAGCACAATTCTTTTTAATACTTTTACAGTGTGGAGTAACAGGTGATAAATTCTTTCAGCTTTTATACATGTAACACTCTTGTTTTGCCTTCATCCCATTTCCATGTTTAAGAATACTTTTAAACTTACAAAAAAGTTAAAAAGTTGTAAAAAGAGTTTCCAGTACTCTATATGCAGTTTCCCTTATTAACAGTTTTGTTGAATGATTATCACAAATATTGAACCAATTCTATATTTTATTTATACTTTATGTTATATACTTTTTTGCTTCTGTATTAACTGTTTTTTAACCTGGTGTCTTTTTTCTGTTTTAGAAAACTGTCCAGACTATGTTATACAGTCATCCATCATGAATCATTAGATTTCTCTTGGCTGTGCCAGTTTCAAGATCACAAAGAACAAGAAAAATCTGAGAAAGTTTTGAGACATATTATTTTGAGGAATGCCCTGAAATATGGTATTTTTTCTGATGTTTGTCTCAGATTAGGCAAACTGTATGTTATTTTAGGAGAAAACCCATGTGTGTTAATTGCCGTTTTCATTACAGCATGTGATGATCATGTGCTATTAACATGATGTCACTGTGGGTGCTGATTTTAATCTCCATGCTGAGGCAATGCTTGTGGGGTTTATCCGCTATAAAATCATTTTTCACTACTTCTCCCTTGCAAATTAGACTCTTAGAAGGCAGTTGCTCCAAGAAGTCCACACTTCAGACGAAGTGGTGATGGTTAAATTTCATCTCCTTGAGGAGGCAGTCTCTATATAAATTATTTGGAATTCTCCGGCATGTGAGGTTTGTCTATTATCTCCCATGTATTTTTCCCATTATTCATTTATATCTGCATGGAATTATAGACATTTTATACTTTGCATGATAATTCAATCCTACATTATTTATTTTGCTTCTACCTTGACTCTGAAACATATTTCTGCTGGAATTCTACATTGACATGTTTTCTTTTCATACTTTAAAGATGTTACTCTTCTGTCTTCTTGCTTGTGCTGTCTCTAGTTTTAAATATTCTGTCATTCTTATTTTTTATTCTTCCACACGTGCTATGTCTGCTTTTGGTCTACATTTAAGATGTTCTCTTTACCACTTGGTCAATTTAATTATGATATACATATCTTTTTGATTGGGATTTGTTGAGTTTCATGGATTGTGGGTTTATAGTTTTTATTAAGTTTATAAGCTTCAGTTACTTTTTTACAAATATTTTTTGTCTGTATCTCCTTCTTTTGGAAATCTGATATATTAGCTTTCCATTACTGGGACAAAATATTTGACCCATGATTTAAAAAATGAGAGGTTGAATTTGCCTCATGGTTTCAAAGGTTGTAGCCCATAATCAGCCAGTGCTAAGGCAGAAATAGCATGATGGGAGGACATGACAGAGAAAAACTACTGAACTCACAGTAGCCAGAAAGCAGATAGGGATGAAAAAAGCCAGAGACAAAGAAGTCCAGAATCCAATATAGTCCCCAGAGATATTTTCCCTATCACCTGCTTTCTCCAGCTGGGGTCTACCACCTAATAGGTCATTCAGCTACAAACTCATCAACTGGTTAACCTATTGAGGGGTTTAGTCCAATCACGATTCAGTCTCTTTTCCAGGAGTCTCTTAATCCACTCAACTTGACAATGAAGATTAACTGCTGCATCCCATTATTTGCAAATTAGTTGATGTTAAATTGTCCCATAACCTAATAACATGGTGTTTAAGCAATACCTTTACAATGTCTTTCATTTTGGATAGGTTTTGTTGTTATGCAACCAGTTTTACTAATTTTTCATCTACCATGTCTAATTTGTCATGAATTCCTTTTAGTATAGTTTTCATCTGTAGATGTTCAATGTAAGACTTTAAAAATATCTTCTACATCTCTGTTGACTACTTTTACTTATTATAACTTTGCATTTAATATGTTCAAAAAGTTATAATAATTGATTTAACATCCTCTGCCAATGCTGTTGTCTGGGTCAGTTCTGGGTCAGTTTCAATTGATTGATTTTCTCTTCTTTATGGATCATGTTTTTTTCCTTTTTGTGTGCCTGGTGATCTCTGATTGGATGCTAGATCACATTATTTTACTTTGTTAGGTGCTGTTACTATAAACACCCTTTGTTCTAGGATGCAATTATGTTACTTGGAAACAGTTAAATTCTTTTGAGTCTTTCCTGAATGATTCGCTGGGCTGGGCCAGCGAAGGGCTCACTCTAGGGCTTATTATTCCCCACCACTGAAGTGAGGCGCGCTAAGTAGTCTACACAATATGTCACGCATCGTGAGGTTGTTCCTTTTTGTTGTTGTTTGTTTGACTGGCTGGTAGGAACTAGTGCTCTTACTGGTTCTGTGTGGGTACTGGACACTATTTTCACCAGTCCTTTTGTGTGGTTCTTCCCCTTGCGTTGGGTAGTTTTCTTATACCCATCCAGTGAGGAGCATTCTGCTGAATCCTTGAAGAAGACCCTCCGCTGATCTCAGGATCCTACACTATAAACTCCAGCTGTCTTGGTCTTCCCAGACTCTCAGGGCTTTATCCTTAACTCAGGGAGTCTGTGCAGCCCAGCCTCAGTTTCCCCTTTTCATGCCATGTCATCCACATTCGCTCAAAGCAGGCATAAGACTCATTACTATTTTCTGTTTCATAGGGCTTCTGCTTATTCGTTGCCCAGTGTCATTATGACTGTTGTTTTATATATTTTTCCTGGGTTTTTGGTAACTTCAGATGAGAGAGTGAATTCCTTTTTGTGACTTCATTTTGATTATAAAATCACTCAAGTTTCAAAAAAAATGTACATGGTCAGATTGCAGTGTAGGAATTTTGATTCATTATTCTCACTCTGGAATAAGCAATGACAATCTGTGTTTCTGAGATTAAAAAACCAAAATGATAACAAGAGCAAAAAACTGGCACAATTGATTCTTATGCAGTGACCCCTCCACACTGGGAGCTCTTGATTAAAGCCTGATAATAACAGTTATTATTTATTGCACTGTTCCTATGCATGCTTACTATTTTACATGGTTTCTATAATTTCATTTTTTAAAATAAGTCACTGGTCAAGACATTCTTAGCAGCATATCACAGAAGTGGAGACTGAGACCTAGAGAGAATAAAGAACAAAACTCCAGCCTTTAGTTATCTCAGGCCAGTTTCCCAGCCTTGCTACAGTGTTGTTCACAATCCAAAGTATCACCCATCTGAAAGCACTCACTCTTTGATATTTGAACAAAGCAGGCAGTTGCTTTCAGAATCATTTTTGTTCATTATAATGATTTACTGGCTTTTACTAAATCTGCCCTTGTGCAATTACTTTAGCATTTACAGACATCTTTTCCTTTCTTGGTTATGACATTCTCATGTTGTTCTCTCTGTCCTTTTAAAGAAAAATAGAAAATTCAAGTATCAAACCTAAAAATGCATTTATAGAATGAATAAGAAGGATGTCTGTGTGACCACAGGGTGGCTTCAGAAAACATGGCCCTGTCATAGATCTTTCAGGTGAGGATGAGGCCCAGGTGCTTTGGTTCAATGCTCTAACTCAGCTCACCAGCTGTCCTTGTTCTGTGCAAGCTCCTCAAACCATTTCATCTGACCAGAGCCCCTTGTGATTGGGGCAACCTACTTCACATGTTCAAGGGACCAGATGCTCTCAGAGGAATCACTTATCTATTTGCAAAAAAAGAAGCAGTTTTGGCTCTCATGTAGCAAAACGCATAGTTAATGAAAATATCTCCGAGGGAAGAATGGAGCAGATGTTACAGTCTCAAGGTGGCAATAGCTCATTTTCTGTGCAAAAGCTCAGAAACTGAGGAGGTACCGCAATAGGTACATCTCTGCTCTGGTTGTCCAGCCCAATATGAAACCACCCTTGACCATCATCTGTCTCACAGAAGGTGAAGCACAGCATCTGTTTTCTTTATGTTTCTCTCCAAAGAAGTTACCTGCAGGCACTGAAAGTGGAATTACGGATGTGTTGGTTTCAGGAGGATATTTTCTTTCTCAAAACTTACCAGGTGAATTTTCTACCCATGCCTAGTTTATAGATGTGCGATATCCTAGCGATGGTGGTAGAGGATCTCACAGTAAAAAGAACCTCTGGATTCATATGCACACCAAAGCTTATACACACGTGTAATGTACACAAATGCTTTCTGGATTAAAAGCCTGAGTCAATTTAGTTTCTGAATGAATAATAATGTTTCATTGTGCTTTTTAAAACAGTTATAATGTATTTAAATTTTTTCCAGTTTTTTAGTAACACAGATTAATGAGATTTATTTTGGCAGATTCCTTCACATTCATAACGTATTTTGGTCATCTCACCCCCTCAACATCCCTTTGTCTTGCCCTCTCTGCAATGGTTTTATTTTTAATCAAGATATAAAATAATATTATGAAGAGCACTTGTGAAGGTTTCTGACACTGAAAATGGATCCTTTGCTCAGGTTGAGAACTGCTGAGTGAGCTCGTCTCTGACTTCCTTCTTGCCTAATTTCCCATGACTGACCTCTGGAAAAGGCTACTTCATATTCTGGACTTTTCATGTGTCTAATGGCTGGGAATCTATCTTGCATGTGGAATGTTCATCTTTGATTTTATATTTTGAGAGTATTTTCATGGATTTCAGGCCAAGAAAGTTTTCCAAAGTTCATTTTTGGTCTTTGTTAAACTTTCCATGCCCTTTTTGAACCACGATGGCTATTTCTGTGTTGGTCTCCTGAATGCTACCATGGTCCCCTGATTCCTGATGGTAACATTTCATCCAGTCTGCCCTGTCTCTCACAGGATCTCTGGGCCAAATTTATTACAGTCTTAGCTCATCTTGTATTAAAACTCCTATTTTCTTGGTGCAGATAATCTGAATTAGGTTGGAACCAGAAGGAATGTAATCTGACTTAATTAATTCATACAAATCTGTGAATGATTGGGAGCCCCATAGAGATTCACTGGGTCCCCCCCCCCTTACTTGTAGTTCAGAACACTGTAAGTTTTCACAAGTGCTGATATTTTTCACAATATGTAGCTAGCTCATAAGAGCTACGTGGCTCAAGGTGGACGGAAGAAGGAGATAAATGTTGTAGGTTGTTGGCAGAGGGTGATAGTTTTATCAGATAATTTGCTTCCTTATTGGGAGTGGGGAGCAAATACACTTTAATCAATACTGAAGAATGGCTATGCATTGCCTTCTCACATACTTGTATTAATGATTTTATGTTATTAATTTACAAGTTTTCCAGAAGCTTTTTCTATTTTGTGGAAACAATGAACCAGGAAGACTTGAATAATGAAGCCAGGTTTCTAGACCAAGTTTATTTCAGAAGAATGGAGAGGGAGTTTTGAGTGGCGAGGGTGGGAGGAAGAAGAGGGGGATTGGAAAGTGCCATTCAGTAGCAAGCGGCTGGTTCAGAGAGCCAAGAGAGCCTGTGCATCATAAATCCTTGCCTATCAGAAAATAGAGGTGAAGCTTCCACTTAGGGCTTGGGGCCAGGATTCTAGGGCCAGGGCAGTGGACTGAATGCAATAAAGCAAGTGCTCATACTACTGAAATAAGGACTTGGGAAATTGAAAAAACCTAGATTATGGAGAAAGTAAAGGCTCCATGATCACAATGGAGAAGCCATGAAAGGCTTGGGAACAGGGATGCTGGAAGTCCAAACACACTAACATACTAATTTCAAATCTTTATTCCTGGTCAGCCAAGTGATTAACATAACTTGATTCTACCATACTTGTGCACGGCAGGCTAGAAAACATAGGCATTTCTTGCCACAGTTTGGATTGGCTTGATAAGACGGTCAGTGTTCCCAGAGCAGTGCAAGAGGGTCTGGATATAAAGTGGTAAATTCTATAGTATCATCACAAACAACATCGTGGGAGACCTTAACATCTAGGGCTGTCTCTGCCTGTAGGCTGTTGGGAAAGGTTTTCATGAGGTGAAGAGAAGGCAATTCACAGCACAGTTCAGGGTGGAATGTGGAAGAGCAGACTGTCCTAGGATCCCAGAGAGGGAGACTTAGATGGCTTGACTATGACTGAGATGGTCTTCCTGGGGTGAGAGATCGTAAGTCTTATATTTGATGTATTGGTTTAGAAATTCAAGTCCTTATTATATTTGACGATATAGACAATTTTATTGAAAATAACTAGAGACATCATAGTGACTACCGTAGATCACCTAATGTTGTGTTTTTATATGTTCTTTTCATTTCATGTTTCTCTAGGAATTTGTATTGCTGACTTGTTTTGATTTGTTTCTCCCTCTAATACAGAAAGGCAGGTATATGTGTAGAGACTTATACATGTGTAGAACTTCTAAGTAGTTTACGAGAGTGGATTATAGTTATTGTAAAGGAAAAAAAGGAAAAGAGAATATTCTAAAGGATATAACTGTATGTATGTTTGAGTGTGTGGAATTAATAACCATGTTGCTAAAGTTTTAGTTGGATGGATGAGCAACACTGACTGCAGTCTCACTGTTTGGATGTCCACTTTGTGGACTTTAGTTTTGTAATTTGAACTACTGCATCTAAGAGGAAAGTATATAATTATCAACTAGTGATTTTTACTGGTTACTATTTTTGTTTTTGAGATTTTGTATTGTTTCTACCCTCTTTCAGTTTCAAAACTTTTTCTTTAAATAAAACAATTTTTAAAAAAAAGCAAGAGGAGGAAAAGAAAGTGCTCTAAAAGAGATAACTGTATGTAACCTTAAGTGTGTAGGATTGATAACCATGTTACTAAGTTTTTGTTGGATTGGTGAACAGAACTGTTTGCAGCCTCACTGTTTGAATGTCCACTTTGCATGCTTTAATTTTGTAACTGGAACAACTATATCCAAGAAGACAATATATAATGCATCAAATAGTGATTTCTTACTGTTTATTTTTTTTGAAATTCTGTATTGTTTCTACCCTTTTTTCTGTTTTGCTTCCCCCCTCTTTAAATAAAATTAAAAAAAAAAGAATTCAAGTCCTTCACTACCCTATGGGAAAGCATGAAGAGGATAAATTTGAGCATGAAGCTTTATTTGTACAGAAAACTCATGTTAGAAACATCTTGTCCAGCACTCATCAAAACACCGAACTTGGATTGGGTAGCTAACTACGGTGATTCTCTTGGATGCTTCCTTTGGGAATATAATGAAGAACAAATTATACTGGGAGGATGGGAAACAGAAAGGCAGCCAATTCATGGTTGGACTCATGCAGAGGAGAGGTACTGGAGCTTTAAACACTTTATAGTAAATTGAGCTGATGATGTGGTTGTACCCTATTAATTGCTCTTTTTTACGGTCCATTGATTTTTTTCATTGTGGTTAAATATGCCAAACATAAAATTTACCACCTTAGTGCATAGTTCATGGGTGTAAAGCACATTCATGTTGTGTAATCATCACCAGCATCCATCTCAGAATTAATTTATTCTCTCAGTTAAAGCTCTTTGCCCCTTAAACAATATTTCCCCCCTCTTCCATCCTGGGTACTCACTCATACTATTTTTCTTCTCTATTTGACTGCACTACACTAGGCATTGTTTCTCTTAAATTTTTATTAATAGTAGCATTCACTTGGGCTTCGTATCTGTGGCAATTTTTACTGTGACATTTATCTAATGGTGACTTTCCATTTCCCACTGTCCCTTTGTATATATTTATTAGAATTTCCATAAGGATGAACGGTCCCTTCTCTTCCTTTTATTTACTCACTTGACTATTTACATCATGATAGACACTTAGGTATCTATTTTATGGATTAAAATCCAACGTCATCATTTTAAAACTTTGCTCAGAGTGTTTCACCACCTGCCAACAGACCAGCTGGAGGCTGTTTCTTGCAGTTTTCCTAAGCTTCCATCTTTGTTCATTTTCTAGTACTTGTCTGGCACAAGGCATTTCTAGGGTTATGCTGTGTTTTTACTGCTTTGACCTTTGAGTCAGTCTTTTCTCCAAGGAGCTCAAATTTGTCTTATTGGAGAATAATGTTTAGAAGCCAGTATCTGGGTGCTAAATGTGCTCTTTGCTATGAGTGTCTTCACTTCTGCCTTGTCAGCTGATGAAACAGGCATTACACAGATGCTAGATTCACCCTCTGTGTCTTTGTATGTATAAAACACTCTCAGCTCTAAATCCTTTGGTTACTCCATGGTGTTCTATCAACTTTTTCTTGTCCTTTATTTAACTTCTTTCTCCAACAATGAGAAACCTGTCTCTCATCTACTATAGGCTGTTTTATTTGTTCAGTTCTAGTATACACATGGAGCAACTCAAAATTGCATCAATACCCCTCTGAAAAATCATTTGTTAACCAGAAACTGCACAACAGCATTTCTCTATTTTACTTTTGTCTTTAGCCTATATTTCCACTCAGGATGCTGCCTCCAGAGTTCCCCAGGGAAGTTCTCTTTGTCCTGTTAGCATGGTTATGTTGCATTTTTTGTAACACGTGTAATCTTATTTGTTCTGTTTGTATTCAATTTTGTGCTTCTTGCACAACTTACCTGGCTTCATTAGTTTTGTTCAGAATGGAAAGGACATTTGAAATAGTAAATGAGGTTTTCGAACTAAGTGCCACATTGAGGAAAAGAATTCCACAGTGTCACTTCCTTCTCATTCTATATGGCCCCAATCACTGTTTGTCCACTGCTCTCTCAATTTTCCTTAGTTACTAGGCTCTTTGGTTTCTGGTTTAACCTCTTCTTCTTTATTATTTTTTTTACACAAATAAGAAGCTACACAAGCAGATATTTACTTATAGTCTCTTTTATGAATTGACTCATCGTCCATTCCTTCATTCATATGTTGAAGTTCTAGCTCCTAATACCTTATTTGGAAATAGGATTGTTGGAGAAGTAATTAGTTAAAAAGAAGTCATAACTGTGAGTCCTAATCTAAAATGAATGGTGTCCTTACAAAAAAGAGGAAATTTGGACAGAGACACAAGTAGAAAATGCCATCTAAGAATGAAGGTAGAGAGAAAGTGATGCTTTTGTGAGCCACAGAATGTCAGAGATTGTCAGCAACCACCGCTAGGATCTAGAACGATGTGGAATAAATTCTTATAACCTTCAGAGGGTCGACTTCCACACAATAAGATGATACATGTCTGTTATTTTGAGTTTGTGCTACTTTGTTACAGCTACCTAGTACAGAAGTGTACACATCTTCCTTTTTTAAAAAAATATGGTGGACAACATAATATACAGGCAGGAATCTTTTGTGCTTTGCTTCTTTCACTTGACAGTATGTTCTGAAAATCACTCCACATACAGGTTTTTCTCCTGTTTTATTTTGCTTTGTTTAATAGCCAGATAGTTCATTGTGTCAATGTATCAAAGTTTATTCAACTTCCTCCTGTGTATAAGCATTTAGCTTGTTTCTAATATTTTACCTTTACAAAATATCCTCTAATAAATGATTGTGGTCATATATATTTTCATACTGTTGAAGACGTATCTTCAAGTGAGATTTCTATATGTGAAAGATCAGTTTAGATGTTCGTGTAAGGTATTGATGATCTGGGTTAGGCCATTGATTAGAAAGTGAATTGTCCCTTATACTGTTTCATGGAATTCACACAACATTCTAGCATCTGCCCAATTATTTACACCCAATTTTGTAACAATCTCCTATTTGCACCTCTATGGTCCATGAATTGTCACAATTCAAGAGGGCTCCATGTCATGGGTTGTGGTCTCAAAGGAGTACAGTTCTTTGAATCAGAAGACATCAGAGATCTATTCCTAAAGAGCTGATAAATGTGTTGTCTTCCATAAAAATAAGAAACAGAGGCCAAAAGGAAGGTAGACGGACTTGAGATATGAAGGAAATAATGATTTTTTAGAAAAACTTTCAGCCTGCAAGTCTAGTGTTATAACTGTAAAAATATATGTTGAGCCTTTCTTTAAACTAAAAAAGAAAATACGGTCTCAGCCCTTGAAAGGCAGTATTCTTTAAAGTCTTTCTCAATCCTTTTTCTGCTTCCTCCATCAAATTAGGGAATTTGGCAGAGTTTCAGTGGTCATATTAAGTGCATGGTTCAATCAGGTTATTCATGCAGTTCATTCAGTAAATATTTATTAGGATTTAATATCTTCCGGGCAATTATTTTTCAACTGATGCCAGCTCTTCATCCGAGTCCAGTAAGAAGCTCGGGAGGTGGAGTGTAGATGTCAGTAGGCAGCAGCCCCCACACACCTTGCTAGTGGTTCTCCTGTGCAGCTAAGGTAAAAATGGTTGCTCTGAGCCATGCTTCTTCTATTGTCTTGTGTGTACAGATCACCCACAGATCCGGACAACATGCAGCTTGTGACTCAGCAGGTCTATGGGGAGGCCTGAGCTTCTGCATTTTTACTAATTTTCCAGTTGTGATGCTGTAGATTTGTGGACCACACGTTGGGTGTGGCTAGATCAACCCAGAAAGCAAGTGTGTAGAGATATTTGTTAAACAGCATCACCTGATGGGACACATTGAATGGTTATCCCAGGGCTGGAGGTCCCCTTAGAGAGCCATGTTGTTTTTCTCCCAAAGATGAGGAAAGCTTGTGGGAGAGACCTAGAGCTGTGACTCAAGTCCTTGAAACTGAACTCTGTAGCAAGGTGTAGCTCAGCTGTGTAATCCATTCTGATGTGGCTATCGCTCCTTTCAGGAATGATACGTAACCTGCTCCCTTTTGACATTTCTCCCTGCAGAATTGCCCTACCTCAGTGGGAAGGCACTTTTAATTATCTGGTCCTCAGCCCAGAGCACATGCCTAGACCCTCTGCAAGACCTTCCACCCCTCAATCAGCAACAAAAACAATGGAGGTCTTATCAACACGAAACCAATCCACCATGGACCCATTTGAATTTCAGGATGACCTAAAGGCAGCCCCTGCATTAGCTACGGAGCTGTTCTGCTAGTTTTGATCCAAGATGTGATTAGTGGTTAATGGGCCTTGAAAGACATCTTTATTTATTACCATTGCAGATCACTGTTGTCTTGATATTGATCTTTCCCAATTTTCTTTTTTGTCCTTTGAAATGCTCAGAATGCAGGCAACTCATGGCCTGCAGCATCCTCTTTGTTTAAAACTCATTTCCTTTTGCAATTAATGTAGTGTATATTTCATTTTTTTTTTTTTTTGGTTTGCTTCTCTTTTAGGCCCGAGGGCTGAACTAAAATGAGGATATGCTGTTTTAAAGGCAGGTGGCAGATAGATGAGAACCTAGTTTGAAAAGAAGTTTGAAACTTCTGATAATACTCTAGGGCTGGGCTCAATCAGGACATTTACCAAGAAGTATAATTCTTAATACATAACATGGGAAAAAATGTTGAATTTGCAAATTTTTGAAAGCTGATATATTCATCTGCTGGGTGATACTTTTGTAGGTAGGAATGAATTTAATCCCAAGTATTTTCCGAGGTCTATATTTATGTTCAGATGAGAAGAGTTAAGCAATATTACCGTTTATTCAGTGGGTAGTGTTGATGCCTTTGATCCCTGTGCTCAGGTTGAGGCAAGCACTGTTAAGAACTTTTACTGACACAGAGAAAAATAACACATTCACGAGTTCCAGGGGCTAAAGATCTAGGGCTGGAGTCAAATAATAAGAGAGGACACTTCATTACAGAAGTAAGTGACATCCTAAGGTTAGGCCATATATAGAGGCTGCGTAAAATTAGAACACAACAGGGCTCAGGGGCTTTTTAACAAATCTCACCAGCCTGCTTCCTCCAGCAACAATTCTTTCATTCATTTAGCCTCCATTTAGGACAGCTGGCTATGTTCTGTATCATGGTATCTTTAAAAGTATGCATCTTTAAATTCTAGAATTGCGGAGCTAGGCACAGTGCAACTACCACAGTGCCATCCCAGCAAATCAGGAGACTGAGGCTGGAGAATTGCAAGTTTGAAGCCAGGCTGGGAAACACAGCTAGTCCTTGCCTCCAACTATGACAATAAACCCCTAGAACTATTCCCAAAGAGTGTAGGTGCCCATGGGAGGAGAGGCAGGTGGAAGCGGTGGATGCATGTGCACAGCAGGAGGAATTTTTTGTGGCCCTTCATTGTTCTTCTGATGAATGAACGTAGTCCTTTTGTTTGACTCTCAGAGCTGAGGTAAGTTGTCTGACCTCTGTTTTGATTTTGCTGTAGAAAGGCAGATGGGCTTCACAGATGTTGGCAGGAAGGTAAGTGTGGAGGTAAGTAAGGTGCATGTGTGGGGAGAGTTACTCCACTCAAGAGGTTGGAGGAGGTATTTGGGGACAGTGGGGATGGCAGTGGAGTCTTTGAGGATGGTGTGACATTGACAAGTGTGTGTGTGTGTGTGTGTGTGTGTGTGTGTGTAGCCAGAGGACAGGTAGAGCAGCACAGGAAAAGGCACAGAAGATGCTAATTTTGGGCTTCAGATGTGGATATGAGAAAGCCCAGGCACATGCAGTGGGTGATGCCATGTGACTTCTGAAAGGCTTCTGTATCAGGATTCTCTAAGGGATCTGAATCAGTAGAAAATGTATGTATAATTATGCAAGGGATTTATTAGGTGGACATATAGGATCAGAGGCTTAAGGATCCACAGTGGCCACCTATACTCGGGTGGGTTGGAGGATCCAGCAGCTGCTCAGCTCAGGAATATGGAAGCTGCAGAACACGAGGTAGCTACTCCAAAGCTGAAGGCCTGGAAGCTCATTGTAGATTTGCTGGTGCAAGCCTGCACTGGAAGACTGAAGAAGCTGCAGACCTGTGTTTAATGATGGCAAAGATTGGAGCTCTTCCAGAGCAGGGCACTTCCTCCTTCTTTCCCATTTAGCCTGTCCAGGCCACATTCCCACAGGTTGGTGCCACCCACACCCAGGCTGGGTGTTCTCCCCCTCAATTTACTAGCCTACATTTGATCATCCATAGCTATACCCAGAGCTATGTTTCCTGCTAATCTTCTAGATATTTCTTAGTCCATTTAAGCGGACGTTTCATGATTAAAGGCCACAGTTTCCAACCATTCTAAGCAGCCTCTACTTGACTCTAGAAGCCAAGTAAGAGGGGGGATATGGGCTGTTGAGACCCTGGGTTGTGTGGGAGAGATTCAGTGGGCAGTGAGGAAAGAGGCTGCTCTGGTAGACAATGCCATGTACCTGCAGTGGCTGTAGAATGGAAGCCAGGGTGTTGAAGAAATGGCATATTTAATAACATATCATTTTGTATTTGGAAACCAAAAAGTGTGATTGTTTTTAGTGGTATAAACAATAAGAAGTAAAATGCCAGAGTAATTGTGGAGTCAGGAGATGGGGAAGGGAGTGGCGTATCTTAGCTAAGCACAGGATTCTGCTGAGGAAGGGGAGCCATGCTGAGAGCAAGGGACTGGGCCAGAGAGCAGCACTGTGCCTGTCCCAAGGAATCCAGGGGGCCGCAGGCAGCATTGAGGGAAGCAAAAGCCCGCGAGGCTGAGAGTGGGCTGTGGGCTTGTTCTTCCCTGTGAGTGTGCCCTGGACCCCTCAGCAGTTCCCAAACAAGGTTCTTAAATGCTCAAAATAAAGTACATAAGATTACAAGGGAAACCAAGTATATAAAAACAAAATTACCAAAGTACCTCCAAAGTCTTTGAAATTCTCTATCTATCTATCTATCTATCTATCTATCTATCTATCTATCTATCTCTATCCTTAAGATATTAAATGACAAGAGCTAGAGGCAGATCTATTCTTAATGTCATTTTGAAACAGTGATGAGAATAAAAGAAATTCTGAGTTTGGCAACCATCTTAGTGTGATCTGAAATAGTTTTGATATCTACTTTCCCAAATATTATCATGATTTGCAGACCACTGTCACAACTGCAGGACATGCCACATTCCAGGTGGAGGGAAGGGCAGATGTGGATGTACCTCTTTTCCTACCCAGGGTCATGGACCTGCGATTTCTGGGAATGCAGGTGAAGATCCCCAGGAATCCAACAGTTGTATAGGCCTTTCTCTGGGCCTCCTTCTCTGTCTTTATTTCCAGACTCTTCAGTGCCCTCCATCAAGCTGTCTGAGGTTCAGAAATCAAGAGCAGGACCAGGATCCTTCTGGCTGATTCTGGATGGAGGAAGATGGATCCAACAGAGGGCCATGCGCCAATGAGGCAGGACCTGAAAGACCTCAGGCCTGAAATAGAAGGAATTAGAATTCAGGCAACTTGTGGCAACTGGGTGGCCCTGATAACGGTGGGATGAATCCCTAGCAGTGCCTTCATACGGGCAGAGCAGGCTTTTGCTTATTTATTTTTTTCCCTATAGGAGATGTAACCAAGGGCTTTCACACTGAGCTGCATCCCTTTTTTGTTAGACAAGGTCTTGCTTATTTGCTCAGTTGGCCTGGTTAGGTTCAAACTTTCTCTCCTCTGGCTTCAGCCTCCCAGAATGCTGGGATCACAGGTGTCTATCAACATGTTGGCCACATGCAGATCATTCCATGAACTCACGTACCCTTATTATAAGGCTTCCTATACCACTTTCGGTAAAGAAACAATTTCCTTGAAGTAGAGACTCAGGGAAAAGCATTGCTTCCCTGGATTTTTGAGATACAAGTGGAAAATTTTTTCAATAGCAATGTTTTCCTTTAGAAGCCTTACACACAGTCTATTTTAGGTACAAAAACATGGTCCATGGCTTAAATCTGGTTAAAGACTCTGACACCTCACTAAGGACATGAGAAAATCTCAAGAAGACACTAATTTTGAAAGTGTTTAGACTACAAAACTAGAATCTCGGCTGTTATGACAAGTGGCAGCAGTCACCACGGAACCCATTTCTGTTGACCTTCTCAAACAAGATGGCCCTGTAAGGTTCTTCTGTGTAAGAAAAATAACCATAGTTTCCATACTCAGCCTGGCCCCCAAAGAGGTAGAGCCTTGGGGGAATTTATCTCTTCCTGGGAGAGATTTTCCAGGGTGTGTCATGGTGTTGGACCTTAGAAACTGGACACATCTCCCTCTTTTTTTTTTTTAATAGCTTGGATCTCCTTACAAGGCAGTGGTGTTTAAACATGCGGATTTGCTGGAATTCAAAGACTTATCTGAAAGTATTGCAACTATGACTGAAGACTTTAGAATGTGGTGTGAGCCAAATGTGTCACAGTGCTCACAAATAATTTTATTCTTCCGCCCCTTTTGATCTGGAAAGGAGATAGCTGGCCTTGTAGGTGATGCATCTTCCAGGCAGTCCCGTGAGTTGGACTTTCCACATCAATAGAGCAATTATTGAAGATTGAGCCCCAAATGATACTAAATTGTAACTCTCTCACACAGAAATTGCACACTCTTTATGGAATACACACTTTCTGTTGTGTTATAAAGTGCAGAATTATGGGCATTCTTTGAGAGGCAGCTGGGAATTCAACTGTGGAGTTCTGTGAATCTTTTAAAGGATATCTGTAGGATTTTCTGATGAAAATTACAAAATTCCTGGGCCCTGTAATAATCAAGTATCTGTCTCCTAGAGTTGCTACTACAAATTGTCAAAAACCTGGTGGAGTTAAAACAACAGAAATGTATTCACTTACAGTTCTGGAGACCAGAAGTCCGAAATGAAGGTGTTTTTGCAGGGTTTGCTTCTTCTGGGGACTCTGAGGAGAATCCGTTCCTGGCCCCTCTCAGCTGCTAGAGGACTCAAGCGTCCTTGGTTGTGGCAGCTCAATTCTAATGCTGGCTATCTTCCATGGTTCTTCATGTAGGCTTCTTCAGTGTGTCTGTGTGTGATAAATTTCTCTCTCATAGGGCACCAGAGATTTAAGACCAACCTTAATAGCTTCAGGGTGAATTCATTTGGAGATTTGTAATAACAGTTATGGAAACTTTCTTTCCAAATAAGGTTATGTCATAGGTACCTGTAGTTAGGATTTAAACATACCTTTTAGAGGACACTATTCAACCTACCACTAGTCCCCATGAAGAAGAGTCAATAGGTATGGGAGGAGGAATTTGGATTGGAAATTAGACCAGCTGATTCAACCTCCTGTTCTGGCACTGTGAGACTTTGTAAATGATTTAACCAACTGCGATGCAGTTTTGTCATTCATAGAAATAACGATGTCTTACTCACAGGTTTCTGTCTGACTCAGGGGATGATATAGTGCTAAGGGCCTAACAGGAGCCACTCAATAATGGCTATTCTACTGGTCTTAAGTGTAGATAATGTGAAGGTACCCAGGTTTGGTTTTCCTTGCTCTCCCTACAAGATTACTGCATTCTGACTCAATTTGGCTATTATCTGGGCATGTTACGTGACGTGTAATTTGGTGTCACCTGGATTAAAAATCAGGACTACTTTCTTCTCTGTTCTTGCTCTGGCACCTTAGAGATGAAGTCAATCCCTGTCTTCAGCTACAGTGTCCAAGCCACATCCTTTCTTTCTTTCTCTCTTTCTTTCTCTCTTTCTTTTTTCTTTCTGTCTGTCTTTCTCTCTCTCTCTCTTCCCTCCCTCTCTCTCTCTTTCTCTCTTTTTTTTGACAGGGTATCACTGTGTCACCCAGGCTAACTTTGAACTCACTATGTAGCCCAAGCTGGCTTCAAACTAGTAGTGATCCTCCTGCCTCAGCCACCTGAGTGCCAGGATTACAAACATGTACTACGACACCCAGTTCACAGTCACTTTCTAAACTTTGTATTGATTAAGATCCAATTCTCAAGAAAGTAGCAAGAAAAATGGGCATGTTTTCCAAATACTGGCAGGAAGACGGAAATCAATGTCTGCATGTTAAGACTGAAATCCTCAGTTCGGGCCAGATTTCTATCCCCATAGAATACTAAAGGACCTAACCAACAGTTTAACCTGTGTAGTTATAGCACAGGGCACATGGAACAGATTCTCCTCAGAGCCTCCAGAAGGAGCCAGCCCTATTGGTATCTTAATTTTGAACTTCTGACCCCCAGAACCATAAGTGATAGATTTCTGGGATGATCGTAAATAGAATTTTGCCAGCAGCACCAGCTGGATAACCCTGGATAAATAACTTGATGGCCCTGACCCTCAGCTTTACCACCTGTGACAGAGGGATAATTACAGGACCTACCCCACCTGGTGTGGGCTCCCGTAGTTAGTGAAGGCAGAAAGCACTTGGGCTAAGTCCCAGCACAATGGTGGTGAACCTTTAGGAACTTTCACACAACCCGCTGTGGCATGTGTGCCGTCAGTTGGCCACCCTTGGCCCTAGCACAGAGTCAGGACTCACCACGTGCTTGTGGATTTTGTCACTAATGTTGCTATTTTTATTCTCAGTTCTCAGGGTATCAGCAACACAGTTCTGTGTCTTTGGAGGGAGCATTTGCTTACTTTGGCCTTTAAAAGTCCACCTGAAAGGACATCTAGGTTTTGTATTTCCTCAAATGCCTTTCCTGTCCCAGACTGAGCACCTTCAGAATCAATAACTGGTTTTCTAGAGTAGTTCTCAGGTAGAGGTGAGGGGAAAATACAGCACTGCATTTTGTGGAATGGGGGTGTGAGGTGACTAGGGAAGCAGAAATTATAACCAGGAGAGATATGCTCTCTGCTCTAGGATGAAAAAACAGCAACATTTAACTTTCAAAACTTGGTTCAGTTTGAGCTTTCAAGAATTTGAAAAGTTTATTTATATTTTAACAGAAATAAGAGCACAGAAAACAATTATTACCTACCAACATCGAAAGTAAGTTAGTGCCAGAGCCCACTAAGAAGAAACAAAGGAAGAGCGTACTACAGATGCAGCTGAAGTCTGGTCCTTCATCTGGTCACCCACATGTTCTGCACCCTTATTTGGCACCTCCAGGTCACTTACACCTATTAGACTTGATGGATACCATTCTTGTGTGTCTTTCATGCTTTTAAATCATGGGCATAATTATCTATAAGCAATAAATAATCACTGGCCTTTAAACTTGAAATAAATGGTGTAGGTTTAAGTTTAGTTAGTTCATTTTTCTTGCTGATGAAATTGTATTAAGTAACTAAAGCATAGATTATTTGCCAGTACAACCTCCCGAGAGACTGTTGGATTCCATGGTGACAGAGCTATCGTGAGCGCTCTTGCTACTGTAGAAGTGTCCATGGAGGTGGCGTGTACAGGAAAGTGCATCCCTAACTTTATTAGGCACTAACAGATTCTTCTCTAAAATCATTTTCTTATAGCTTTTAACTTTTAAATTGAGAGTGTGGTGGCATTAAAAAACAACCTGCAATGTTTTAATGAAATCAATGAAATCAGTCAGTAAAACATGCATGTAATAAAACTTGAATGGGAAACACAACACATTTTGCATGTTTGACTTCCAAATAGCTTCGGAACTTATTGCCAAATGTAATGTGTGTCCTTATTTTTACAGTCTAGTTTCAGTTTTGCTGTGCCCATAATCTAAATCTTCAATTGGTATGATTTTTGAATGTGTTTTTCATTTCTTGCTAACATGCAGAATATACCACATGCTTTGTTAAATTCTTCCAGAGTTTGACTCCAAAGAAAGAAGTGCTCCGCATTGATAAAACAAATCTGGACCATTTAAAGGATTTAATATTTTTATAGCAAACTCAAAAGGAGGAAATCTGCTCAAAGATGACCAGATATAGTTTTTACCTTTTAGTTGTTGTTTGTTTTGTGAGACAAGGTCTTACTGTATAGTCCAGAATGGACTTGAACTCATTATGGAGCTCAGGCCGACCTAGTGGTGATCATCCTGCCTCAGCCTTTCGATGCTGGGATTGTTTCTACTGTTAAGGAGACTTGTAATCTAGATACAAATGATAGGCTATTCAAATACAGGCTGATTAAGCAATAGCTTCATAGCAAAATATTAGTAAGTACATGAAGGAGACATTTTCTATATCTTATGATGGAGGAAATAAAGAAAAAGAGAGGTAGAGCAGAGTAGAATTGGTAGGGAAAGGACTTGTGGAAAATTAATAGTTACAGAAGGAAACTCACGTGTCATAAAGGAAATGCCATTTATTATCTCCACTTCAGGTCATTAATAGGTCCTGGGGATGTTGAATGAAATTTATACCTGTGTGTTCCTAAAAGAAGAAAATAGAATATTTCCGGTGCTTGGTGTTGAATACATCTCACAATGACTCTGCCTTTTACTAAGTGGAATCAGCAGGCTAGGCAGGGCCAGAACTTGAACTTGCCTTTCTACCCTGGGGATAGACAGCCTATCTGTGAATTCCTGCTAAAGCATCCTGAGCCCGTGACCAGGGCTAAGTTGTGAGGGAGGAAAGAATATTCTGCCATTCACATTTTCATCGGGCTTAGAAACCTGTGTGGAACGCGAATGTCACTTTGAATCAGAGAGTGAAGCCAAATGTGCCGTGGGCAGATGGCCAAGGCGAGCAGTCTATGAAGTGGTGTCAAGCTGGCTCTTGCTGCTGGAAGTTTGAGCTTTGGTGGTGCCTATTTGGGGGACATTTTGGGGCTGGGAATGTGGCTCTGGTATTCTCCAGAAGGAGAACGATGCTTTTGTGCATGAGTTAATGTGTCAGGTAGTCAGAGATGAGTTTCATATCATAGTTTGATTGCCAGTATTCTTTTCCTCTAGCACCTCATTTCTCAGATTGAGTCTCTTGATTGTCTCCCTCTACGCTTAAAGCAGGGTTTCTGAACACCAGCACTATTGACATTGTGGGACAAGTAATTTATTATTGTGGGGCAGGGACTGACCTGTTTACCGGATGTTTAGTGATACCCTCAGTCTCTGCTCAAATAGATGCCAGTGGCATCACCCACTGACCAACCCATGACATCCAAATGTGTCTCCATTGAGAACCACTGGCTTAGAGCAATATCTAGATTCCTTTTTATGGCCTACAAAGCCTTTGCTTCCTCTTTTATTTCTCCAGCCGTCTCCCCTGGCTCATTATTTTCCTTTCTTCTTTGAGTCAAGTTCATTCCCTCCCCAGGGTTTCTGCTCAAGCCAAATAGTTTAGCCTGAAACGTTCCTCGCTCAGCCTTTTCCATGGCTGGCTGTCTGTGTATCATTTAGATGAGGCTAGAGGACTTCGCTTAGATTCCTGTCTGAAGCCACCCCTTACTGCTAAAGTAATTTTTCTTTTTCTATCATACACACTTATTTATTTGCTTCATCACACTTATCCCTACTGGAATGAACTAATATATTCCATTGGTTTTCCCTGTTTATTATGTCCTACTAGAGTAAATTGATTATAAGTAATTACTGTATGGATAAAATTACAAATCATGTCTACATTGATTTTTAACTATACCCCAATTCTTTTTTTTTTTTTTTGTCTTTTTGAGACAGGGTCTTGCTATGCAGCTCAGGCTGGTTTTGAGCTCATTTTGTAGCTCAGGTTAATCTCAAACTTGCAAGGATCCTCCTGCCTCAGCCTCCCAAGGGCTGGAATTACAGGTATGTACCACCATGCCCAGCTTTTATCGCGTGAATTCTAATACCTCATTGACACTCAGTACACCGTAGTTGAATGAAACCATGGGAAAATGCTGGTTAACATAGACCAAATGACATCACTACCAGGCTGAGATTTTCATTGCTGGATAGTGTTGCAAACAGGCATGATGGAGGCAGCCTCACCTGAGTCACTATGCAAAGTGCCTTACGTTTTACAAACATAGGAATTCCTGCAGTTCTTTTCTCCCACGTCTCATCAGATTTTGCGATCAGGCTAGAAGTTTTCTAACACATCATTGTCCATCTGAGGGTCGGAGGTGATGCTCAGGCCTACCTCACAAACTCCTCTGGTGAAAGACTGGCGTAGGGGCAGGTTCTGATTCTTTCGGAAACTCCTCTCCCTCGCTGGTTCTTTTCTGCGGATCATTTCCTAAATGAGCTGTGACTGCAGCCTGCCTTGAAGCCTGGGCAGCTCTGACCAGCCAGCCATTAGAGGCCGCGGTCCGGGCTTTTGGTGTCAGACAGAATGTGCAGGTCTCAAGTGGGAGCACCAAAGCCGGGCGAGGAGATGAGAGAGCCGCGTGAATAAGAGCAGCTAAATGAAACTTCAGCGTGGGGCACTGAAAGAGCTCGATTTTATTTTGTTTTCACACATTAGGTTCTGCTTATAGCAGACAAGTCCCAGTGAAAATGTTCTGAAAAGAGGCTTTGTGTAGGGGCTGGATGTTGCTCCATCAGATTTGTCGTTTCAGGAATGTCGCCAGATGTATTGACTTACTCTCAATTGCTTTGGTGCCATCTGGCCTCTCAGAGGCCGTGTTGGGGATGGAAAAAGCTGAACAGAAGAAACGAAATGTGTTCATCATGCCATTACCCGCACTGCTTGTTTAAAGAAGGGAAAAAAACGTAACTTCTTGGCGGGGTGTGGGGGGGTGTCATTTGAAAATAAAATATAAGGTTTTCAGGAGTGAGAGCTCCCAAAGTCCAAAGTCAGCCATGCTGTTTACACAGAGACATGAAAGCCGGCCCTCCCTGCTCTCCTATCATGGAGAGAGGTTTTGCTCAGTGTAAAACTTCTCTGGTATGGAAAAAAGTTAACCCGTCAGGCTCTGGTTTTTGCATGAGCTTTGTTTTATGGTTTCTTGGAATGTCACCAAATATCTATTCTCTGGCTTGTGTTCCATGACAGGGATTTCTGTTTCATCCTGGTTTATAGTAAATAGCCTGCTTGTCACCTGGTACAAACTGTTTTCCTGAAGAAAGGCACTTCTCCAGGAAAACCAGATTCAAATTGCTTTTTCTTTCCATCAGTCCTACCCCTACTGAGTGACTTTTTTCCCCCTTAAGCGTTACTTCAATCAACTTACTCAACCTGGAGGGTGACAAAGCTGTATAAATACTTCAAATGTTAACCAATAGATGTTTTTCTAGAGTAAGTGGAAAAAGCACCACTGCATATTCAGAACAGTCTGTATAATTTGAAGGGCCTGGTGTCAAATAAAAACAGGGGTCTGTTGTTCAAAAGTGATAAGAGTTTCAAGACGGTGATAGCAGAGAGTAAACACCACGCGATGTCTCCTCTGTGGAAGGCCCTTTGTGACTGCAAGGATCACACATTCGTCAAGCTTGCTCTGAACCTGTTTTCATTCTTCGTCTTTACACTGTGTGAAGACACTTCCAGGACCTGTTCCTCTCCTCTCCCCTCTCAACTGTTACTAACTTTCAGACCTCAGTGAAACAGCTTCCTCTTCCCTGGGTCCATCTTCTTCTGCCTCTTTGTTTCACTTTTGTGTTGCACATTTAAGTTTTAGTGTGTGTTCTGTTGATATATTATTTTATAATATATTTATAGTGATAATGATGATTATAATATTTATAGTAATACATTTCCATTAACCAACTACCTATCACAGGTCAGGTACTAGGGACACAGGGTTGCTATTTTCATGCATTCCATCTCATTTATTTTCTCCTGTCTTGTTTTGCTCCTGCCTTTCCATTATTTTTCTGCATTAACATCTCAGGAAAGAGAAAATGTGAAGGCAAGTTCTGACCCCAAATTATAATAAATAGCTGGGAAAATAAAAAGAACCACCAATATCATGGTACGATCTGTGTATGCACTATTAACTAGTGAGGAAAATATTAAATTGGGGGAAATTATGATATATTGTAAATACATTTGGATTTGCTTTTTAAATCTCAATTATTATTCCTATTTTAGAACAAGGAAACCTGTCCTCCTGGGGAGAATTTGTTCTGTGTCATAAAACTGCTTAAAGGTAGTAGGTTAGTGGAAATATAGTACATTTGAATACAGGTCAGATTAACCCCAAATTTGTACTGTGGCGTTGGCTCTCAATGCTACAATCTGAACATGTGAAAATAAATGGGAGGGAGAAGTGTTCTGGGTGCAAAGACTCCATGAAAAACACGGCTGAGCAGCCAGTCACAGGAGAAATGTCTTGCTTTGCAGTTTATTTCAAAGTGTGTCATATTTATTATCTGCTGTACTTATATCAATCTGTTGAGCTATGCAGGAAGGCAGAGTTTACTGCCTTATTCCTACAGCATGAGTCCACATCCCAATTTATTTTGAAAAGTTCCAGTGTCAAATATTCCCATCGCCTCCCCAAGCTCACTCACACATGCCCCGGCTGATGGGAAATAGGGTTGTCATAGGACGTAGGTGTGGGCCTCAGTTTCCTGTCCCTATAAGTGGACTTTGTTATCTCTCTTTGCAGCTCTACATTCTAACCTTCTAAGGAATACTTTAAAGGACTAATGAGGTCTTAATCAATTAGATATAGGAGAAGATGAGACTCAATCAAGTCCTTTATATTCTGATTTTTCCCAGGGAACAGAGTGACTGATTTGTGGTAGATAAGTGAGTGGTGTTTCTTCCTCAATAGTTTATTTGTAAAACTGTCCTTCACATCTGATTTAAACCGCACATGTCTTCCAAACCCAGCTGGGCTGACTTCATCAAGGCGGACAAGACCAACAGCCAGCTCTTTGGCAGAGGGAGCAAACTTCTTCACTGACTGCAGTGCCAAAGGACAACCCAGGGTAAGTGGCAGCTGGCAGCAATAGGGAGACCATTTTCCACTCAGTAAAGGGTGGGCTGACTCCAGGCAGCAGCCTCTGGTAGTGGAAGTCGCTGCTCATTTAACGTGGCCTGTGTGTGTTTTGAACATTAAAGTGGTATTTTTAAGCCCTTCAGAAGCTTTAGGGTTACTTTTTGGGACTTTGAGAAAACTGTAGGATAGGAAGATATCCTTTCATTCCTGCAAGGCTCTTTAGCAATCTCCCCTATATAAGGGCTCTCAAATATTACAAGCTCTGATTGATGAGGAATTTTCAACAATCCCTTTTTCACGTGACAACAAGCAACAAAGGCAAAGCCGGAAAAGATAGAAACAGGAAGATGCCAGATGGACCGACAGAACTCCATCCTGCCCAAGTAGTCTGGGTTTATGGGAATTACTACTTTTTTTTTTGGTACTGGGGCTCGAACTCATGACCTCACGCTAGCCAGGCAGGTGCTTATGCCACAGGGCTAAATCCCCTGCCAATCTAGGTTTATGATGGTGTCTCTGCATACCAGCCCCTTCCTATCTTTTCTGTCTGTTTCATGGTGGAGAGCAGTTTGGAAAAGGAGGAGAGAAGTTTCCCAACTGAACATATCAGCCCTGTGTTTCTTATCTCCCAGTAGCCCAGGCCTGATTCAGGATTTTACTGGGAAGAGATTTATGCTCCTGCTTGAGGTGCAGGGTGAGGATTCCCAGTTCTCAAAATGACAGGACAATGCATTTTAGATCATAGGAACGAGCGGATGGCCTGAGCACTCTGGGTCTTATACCGTAAGTCCAGCAAAACTGAAAGCCTTCTTTGCATGTCTGTACTCCAGGGAATACATTCCAGGTAGCCGAGGTGGTGGGCTCATGGGTAGGGGTCGGGTGTTTATTTGGAGACAGATACCAGACCTCATGGCCTGGCATGTGCAGGCCAGTTATGTGGATATGCTCAGTGACAACTGCCATGCAAATTCCCTATGGAAGGTGGGTGTAAGATGTGGGGCCTTAGTAATCTAACTTCACTTCTGAGGGTCAACAGGAAGCCTTCAAAATGTTAGCTCTTCTTGGAAAATTGTTTTGCACTTTTTGAGTCTCCTTCTGGATGGCACGGGATAATGAAGATAATGAAATAAAAAACAGTTGTGTCCTGCCTGTGACCTCACGGACTCCAGATGGTGCCATTGTCATCAGGGATAGACAGTGCTTAGGATATGGACTGTACAAATTGAGACATTACTTTTTTGGACAAAATCCCATGGCCACTTTAATGTGGAACTGAGTGGGTAGTCTTTGGAGAAACAGTGTCAAGTTCTTACTCCTTGACTCAAGCTATGTATCTGTGGCAAGTTATTCTGAAACTCTTGCAGCTGTACTTTCCTTATCTGTAAAATGGGCTAATACTACCAGCTTTACCGAGTGGTATGATGATTAAGTCAGCCTAATACAGCAAAGGACAGGGACTCAGAACTCAGAAATGTTCAGCCCGCTGCAGCTTGTTACCCTCAGTCTCCATTTAAAATAAATGCATCACACAAGGTGAGAAGTCCTGTAAATGCAACATTCAGGTGACACAGGCTCCAGCTAGTGGGATTGTGAGAGTCAGCTGAAGCCCTCCTCAATGCTCCTGCAGGAGAAAAGGGGAGGGCACCCATGACTGAGCCCAAGACGTCATCAGGAGATGGGGTTCCTGCCTCCAGTCAACCTCCAGGATGTAGACCTGGCCTTCTAGAGGCACCTAACAGTTGAGGACATCACATGGCCTTTATCTAAATCTCTTGGTTTGCAAATAGAGCTAAGATTTCACAAGATGCTTCGTGGGACTTCCTGCTCCTGGTCTGGGCTGCGCCGTGAGAACAGGCCTCCCTGTGTATTTTGGCAGGCGTTGGCCGGAACGGGGAATCAGCCAGTGTAGCACTCAAGAAGAGTGAAGTGATGCTTTCTGAGTTTCAAAGTTTGTTCGGGTTCATTTCAAATTTGGGGTAAAGCAATAAGCAATGAGCATGGCTGTCCTTCTGTTAGACAGGAGGACAGTGCTCCTATACCTAAGGGTTCAGTTATGCAACTCTGTCATCAAGTGTCTCCCCACTCAAGGGCATTTCACACATGTACTCACCACCGGTGACTCCTCTTTCTCTCTCTTCTCCGTCTTCAGCCCCCTTAGCTCCCAAGACCATGCTGAGTACTAGCTGAGCTTCAGCTCCTTATACTACTCAGCCCCCTTTAAAGTTCCAATGAGTGTCTTCAGGGAGACCTACACAGAATGCAGTTTTAATTTTAGTTATCCACTCCACTAATTCCACATTATCTATCTATTCTTCATAGAGAATTCAATGGAAAAGCACAAGGGAGGGACAGGGAATATTTATCCTATCTTTATGATGAATAGGTTTGCATTCTTGCCTATTATAAAATTTTTGATAAGGAAATCAGTTGGGTAAAACAAATTTTATTTCTTTTGAGTGAAGCAAAGAACTGCTGTGTTCCTTTTTTCCTGCCTGGAGTGCTGTAACATTCCTCCTCATGTGAAGATGACTTGCCTTTGTTACCATTTTCTTCTTTTTATTGCATCTGCCTATTTTCCTAGTCACATTTATCTGAAATATCTATTGGAAATCTAAAGACTTTTACCCTGGGGGCCATCTCCAGGTCAGCCTGACAGGACAGTTATGAAGAATTTGCTGGCATCTGAAGACTTACCTTTGCTAAGAGGTATTTAGTTTAAGACTTCAATGAACCAAAGGAATGGAGTCTAAAGAAGTTTCTTCTCCTCGAGTATAGCATTTTCAAAAACTTTTCTGGTGAGGTTTAAATGAGTCATATTCTTTGAGTTATTTATTTAGTTTTCAGCAAATATTCTGGGTTTTCTAAGTCTTGGAACATCAGCTGCTTCCTGGGGATAAGGAGAAAAATGTGCTTCTTGACATTAATTCACAGGAGTTTTGAACACCCACCGAGCCAGGAAGAGTGCTTATTCCATTTCTCTTTGTACAATATTCTCTTCTAACTTCCCCATTAAATGAATTCCTTGCTGTCCGCTAAGGCTGTGTTGAGGTGCCCCTTTGTTTTGGAAGGTGGGACACATTCCTTTCCTCCTGTGAATCTCTCAGAGATCCTTGGTATTGTAGGTTCTGACCAGTTTAGCTTGTGTCTTGTTCTCTAGGATTGGGGATTTTTTAGAGCAGGAAACTTATATCTTTTTATCTTTTTCATCTTTAGTCTTCACTTTGGACTTTTTAATAAATGTTTATTGTGTGAATGCTGAATGAGTTTCAAGAAGATGTTGAGTAGCTGGACTGAATGATGAAGGCTGATTTTTTTTTTTTGAGGAATGGAATCCATGGTTTTGCACAAGCTAGATAAGAGTCCAGCTACACCTCTAGCTGGAGGATGACCTTAAATTGTCAAAGACAAAGGCTCAAACTTCTAATCTTTCTACTGGCTCTGAAGAACTACCTTCTACCATAGCACTCCTGGTCTGGAGAGATGGCAAGCTCTCCACCATGTGATCCCTATACACTGCCTCTTGCAGTGCAAACCCTTTGCAGTGTGACCCTCCCAACATCACCTCTTGCTGTGCAAAGACCTCACTGTGTGACCCTCCCCTCACACAGTGAGGGTCTCACATCACCCTTTGCAGTGCAAACCTCCCACCGTGAAATCTACATGCACATCACTTCTTGCAGTGTAAACCCCCCACAGTGTGACCCCCTCACATGCTGCTCCTTGTGAAGGGTGGTCTGTTTGCCCATTCTTTTTGGTTTCATTCTGTTTGTCTGTGTATGCTGAAAGAATTAGCAGTGGAGTTTACGTTCGTATTGGGTGGTCTGCAACATGGTTCACCACAACCCATAAAGTCCCACCAGTGAAATCAACGAAAGCCTCTACAGCAATGTGAGTTATGGACCTAGAAGCAATTTCTAGGTGTGTGTGCCTCTCATCTTCTTTTAATAGTGAATGAGGCTCATACTAAGATCAGCCGTGTTTCTGTCTGAATTATCCTGGGTTCTCATTAAGCAAAATCTGAAGTGGTGACATTTTACTGTATGGCAAAACAGACAACCAAGTAAACCCAATAGTCAAGTTGTGAGAAGGAAAATAGTTGTGACCTTAAAAAAGGAAGAAAAATGTTCTGAGATATCTTGAAATTTTTACCTTAAAATTTTAATTTAATTTTTCTGTTTGCATTATATTGAAGAAGCCCAAAGCAAAAATAGGAATACATGGGTTTCTTAATGTGCTGTGCTCTCTGCCTTTGAGATCAAAGTTCCCTTCCCTTGCTCCTCCCACCTATTTTTCTAAGTTTGCTGGCAAATTCCTCCAACATTCTACATGACCACTGCCTGACCCGGAGACTGTCCTGTCACTGTGGGTGTCAGGTGATCCCAGGTTCTTCTTAGATGCCCACTGTGGTTCGTGGTAACCTTGGTGCAGTTTTAGGACATGGGAGACTTCTGCCCTCACTCTCTAGAGCAGCTGTGTGCCCTTCTTGTCTAAGGAGAGGCTATGTCTTCCACAGTCAGGGCACCAGACAAAATGACCATTTGCTGCACAGCTTTCCTGAGTGGCTCTGACCACCTCCTGACTGCTGGAGTCAGCTCTGTAATCTCAGTGCTTTTGGGGTTAACAAAGGCCAGAAATCCAGTCCCAGCACCACAAGCCTCAATCCAAAGGCTACTCCAAGTCAGCTGCCGTGACAAGAGTTGCTCTGCTTGCATCTGATGAAGTAGAGGGAACACTCAGATGACAATGTAATAATTATCAAGATTTTGTGTATATATATATATATATATATATAATTCTAATCTTTCATATATATATGAATCATATATATGTAGCTAAGTAGGTAGGTAGATAGATACAGCACTGATGTAAGGTTTTATCTGAAGAAAGAATTCCTTAGCTTTAACCAAGAAAAATTCAAAAGCACTGTTATATTTAAAGGACTATTTATTTACTCACTCAACAGCTATAGCAAGATCCAAGATCTTGAATCCAAGATGCTGGATTCTATTCTAAGGCTATCACAATTTATAAACTCACTGACTCTTAACAACTGCTCCAAGACTCTTAACAACTGCAACTTATTCATGTTGCCCCCATTTTGCAGATGAGGGAACTGAGGTACAGGCTCTGATTTGAGGTAGAACTGGGCTGCCACTCTGTGGTTGAGATGGTTTCTGGGTTTCATGCCCTCCCAGGATAGACACCCTCCCTGCCCCTTGGTTGCTGTCACCTTGATTTTTGGAGCCCTGGGACCTATGGCTACATTCCCATGTATGCTGTTGGGGGCGGGGTCACCTTGTGATGCTCAAGGCCTCCTTCAGTACCGTGAGTCTTAAATCAGCTAAATGGCCCGTTGACTTACCACGCCTTTGGCGCCACGGGAGCCAGCAAGATGGTCACAAGGGTAGGCATCAGGGGTTCAGAGACCCACAGCAGATGTGGGTGTCAGCGTTTAGACTTGGAGCCGGACAGCCCTGACAGAGGCTGAGCTCTTATTAAATGGTAATGAATGGAGGCCACTGTGGACTATCAACAACCTGAACCAGATGTGGCACAGATCTGCAAAACAGAAGAAGGTCTGCATTCTGTTGCCTGTTGGCTGCGAGGACAGAGATGCAACAGTAACAGTGGGTCTTGATTTTAACTGACGGCATTAGGCTTCCACTTAACCGACACTTATTTTAAGTAACCTTTAAAAATCAGGAAAGATGACTAACTGCTAAGGTTTCAGTTATATTCATAAGTTGTCTGAGATTTATTAACATTTATGGTAGATTTTTATGCATCTAATGAAATAATAAGTAGAGAACCAATCAATAAACGTCTCAGCCATTTTTCTTACACAATATAAGGAAAACTTTTCATTCTTTTTCATTGTGCGTTTACAGTACATCCTGTTTACCTCCTTGGGTGGAGTTGGCGCATGAATGTAAAGCACCTGAATCCCTTGTTTCAGTCCCTTGCCCCCCACTTCCTCCTTCCCCATCTCGTTTCCCTTCCCATTTGAGAAAGAGCTGTCTCCCTATTTTCTATTATCTACTTCCATTACCTATTTCCCTACTATCTGTTATCTATCATTTGTTTTGAACCTTTGTATTCTTACAGGGTGCTGCCTTCCGGGGCTGCAGGGGATGATCCTTTTAAGAGGAAAAAAAAAAAAAGCTTTTAAGTGTCTATATTTTGAAAGGCTGTAGTGAATAGACACGCATCCAAAGATGACTTCTAGGCATTAATCCAAGTTCTTGTGGTATTACAACAGTACAAAGTTACAGAGGATTTTTTTTTAACCTAGACAAGTATATGGCTGTTTTTTTTTTTTTTCAAAAAAAGTTTCAAGTTGGGTTCCATTGTGATTTAAGGAGAGAGTGTACAATTGGAGAGCAGAATTTGAGACCAGAAGAAGTTTAACTTTTCCTCTCTGGGATAAAATCTCTCTATGGTACTGGTCTTACCTGGGCTGGTCTCTGCAGGGATCTGTCAGGTAGCTCTGAGGGCCAGGGGTAGGTGTCCTGCTGGGCTGGCCAAAACAGAGCAGGAGACTTTGAAGTGTGGCTTCTCCGCAGGGATTCCTATGTGGAGAAGGATTCATGATGAGAACAGTACTTGTGATAATGCTACCATTCCACTGGAAAAGGCTTTAGTGCCACTTAGGACCAGAGCCTGGGAGCTGCAGAATCAATGGAAGAATGAAAAACAATCATAGATAAAGCAGAATATTTAAAAGGCCACAGAAGAGTACAGTAACCAGGACAGCGGTGGAGACTAACCAGGATTTGGCAAGCTAGGAAATGGTTCCCAGTCGGGGCTGGGACATTTTGAACTGAACCTGGGCAATGTACAGTGGCTTTGGGATTCCAGGTAGCAGATAGGCAAATACATTCCACCCCTGAGTGTAGGCACTGAATATTGATTTCTTGTAGCAAAAGGGAGGAGAAAGGGTCATTTGATATTTTAGGCAACATTTTGGCTTGAAAAATAAGAGTCAGGAAAAGGAACTTCATGATTCCTCAATTATATTTGTTCCTTTCCATTCTTTTCTTCCAGAAGTGTTTATTGCAGATTAGGAAACCGAGGCACAGGATTAGATTTGGGGTAGAACTGGCTCATTCGCACTGAGTGACTGAGACTGTACCTAGACTTCATATCCTCCCCTCTCCCAGCTGCTGTGTCTTTCGCTGCTTAGAGCCTTGGGACCAGTTATTTCATTCCTTTGTCTATCATTTATGGTTATTTTTCACTCTTCCTTGAACATCCTGCTGCAAGTGTTGATTCTGTAGGGCAAAGCTGGCAGACCAGGCTCTCATTTCACTGGAGTAGAACGGCTTCCCACAGTGCTCTTGCTTTCTTGTATTCGCATCCTTGCCTGGTTTCCTTCATCCCTGCACTAAGTGTTGGTATGTCACTTCCCAGCTCAGGTTATAAAAAGACTGTGGTTCTTTTATTGTTTAAATGTGAGCTATACCCCGATGACTCATGTATTGAGAGTTTGATCCCCAGGGCATCAATATTCAGAGGTGTTATTGAATCATTGGAATGCTAACTTTATCAATGGATTCCTTCATTGATGTGATGACAATTGTTTGGCATTATTGGGAGATGATGGAACCAGGAGGTGGGGCCTATTTGGGGGGAACGGACTTTGTGGGAGTGAGCTTGGGGACTATACTTCATCTTGGCCCTGTTCTATCTGGCTTTTTCCATCTTTCTTTTTGCTTCCTGGCCATCGTAAGGTGAACTGTTTTCTGTTCTTCCCTCATCATGATGTTTCTGCCTTATCACAATCCTAAAGCAATGGTACCAGCCCTTCATGGCCTGAGACATCTGAATCCATGAGCCAAAATAAATCTTTTCTCCTTCAAATTGTTTGTGTCAGGTATTTTGTCACAGCAATGAAAAGCTGACTAATGTAGTTGCATCTTGGCTTTATGCTGGTTCTCTGGGATCACCTGCTTTGTGAAAAGTCACCTGCTATATTATAAGAACACTCAGAGAAATAGCCAAAAATTTTAATTTCCAGTTTATGGAGAAGTTCAGATAGTGAAGGCTAAGGCTGCCAACAACCACCTGAATGAGCCTGGAGATGGATTCTTTCTCCCTTTCCCTGGTGAAACTTTGGATGAGATGCAGCCCAGGCCAACAGCTTGACTGGCATTTTATGAGAATACTTGACCAAAGCCACCCTGCTAAGCTGCTCACAGCTCTCAACTTGGGAAAATATGACACAAAACATTTTTGTCACTTTAATTTGCTAACTTTGGGTTCACTTTATTATATACAGTATATATTCCTTGTAACTAATATGAAGACTACCTTCGCTGATTTTTTCCTGTTCCTTTCACTAATGTCTACACTGGCTAGTTAGGAACATGGCTGCTTGAAGTATTGCTTTAGATTTGGGAAAGAGATGCCTTGTTTTAGGCCTACATTTTAGTGAGCCCATCTCTGCCCTCTCTGTGGTCATGCTTGCTTTTCTGGACTAAGAATCTGTGAGGTTAAGAGGACTGCAGCCTGTGTTGCCCAAGGTACACCTAATGGTCCTGGGATTCCCAGTCAAAAGATACCAAATCAGCTTCCAGCACTTGTTCTCCAAAGGGTATACCATGCTGCTGGTGGTAAACCCAGGTCTGTGGTAGCAAAGGTCTGTCCTGTGGCTTGGGCAGATCTGAGATGTGTGGCCTGGAGTATCCACATGCATATCCATGGGAACTACCATGGTATATGGGTATTGGAGAAGGCAGGGAAGTGGACCAGCTGCAGAACAGGGCTGGCTCTACTACCTTCTGGAAAGAAAGTTTGAGAATTCCAAATTTGTACCTGGTCCTCCAAGTCATTATAGAGGTGTATTTGTCAAGGGAGGGCAGAATAGATTTCATTTAATGAATTATGGCTATGATTTATAGCTTTTAAACATTTAGAGTTATGGAAGTCATGTGGCAAACACCTGTAAGTCCAGTTACTTGCGAGGCTGAGGCAGAAAGATCACGGCCAATTTAAGGCCAGCCACAGGCAACATGGCAAAGCCTTGTATTAAAAAAGTTAGATTTATGTTATGTATATCTACATTTTACTCATGTTTTAGGCCCTATAAATATGAAGGGGGTCACTTGATCTCAAGTGGGAGTTGTAGAAAACAGTTCTCTGAAAATAGGTCAACAAGGAAGGAAATCATTTTAAACTCTCAGAATCTGGAATAAAATGGAAGTGAATCAAGCTTACATTTTAAATCTTAAGCACTCTACCTAGGTAGGTGAATAGGTATCTATCTATCTATCTATATCTATCTGTCTAGCAATCTATCCATCTGTCTATCATCTATCTCACACTCATTCATCTATTTTCCACCTACTTATTTACTTACCTACACATACCTTTCTCATTTAAGACATATTTTTCTTATTTAAATAAATATTCTTTGCTGTATAAATGCTTTTTATTTCCCTTATAGCCATCTTGCCCAGGGTCTTTGGGCCATTTTCCTTAGGAATTGTTTTTTAACCTTGTGCTGGCTAGCCAAAGGCATTAGACATACTGGTGAGTTTGTGAGATTATTGGATTTCTGTACTCAGTATCTCTGCCATTCTCTATTAGAAGAAATTGTCTGACTTCATAATTTTTTATGCTGGAAAAAGGCTTCCTTTCTGACTTACTCTTCTGTTGTGACTTGTTACTTACACTCACTATGTTCCAGTCCAGGAGTTGATATATTTTATTGGTAGAAGTAGTGATGGGGAGGGAATGTCTATATTTCTGTTTATGTTTTTTGACTTGTGAAGCTCTATGTCTAAATCATTTGCATGTACTATTCTGGCCACTGGGGAAAAGATATAGAAAGGGAATCATTTTCTGTTCCAATTGGAACTGAGACCTTAAACATAAACCATATTGCATGTGAAAACAGCCTTCTAGTTTTAACATACTCACAGGAATCTTATCACATTCTTGTGTTCTAATGAAATCCAAAAGACTGGCTGGCCATTAGTAAAATCAGTGACCATTAAACAATACTCAGGTTACCTGACCCATATCTTTCCTTCCCTAAAGTCTGTGATAGCACCATTTTAGTAAATATGATACAGGAAAGCAATTTTCAAGTTATTTCCTGATATCTAAAGACATTTAATAATCTACAAGTCTAAGATTATTTTGACATTGTTTCCTTGGTCAGTGTGTATGTGGGGGTGTGCATGTATGCACACCCCCACATATATAAGCATTTTTTTTAAACTGAGATTTTTTTTCTGAAATTATCTTATAAGTCTCCTGGCCAGGTCCAAAAGGGCTTGTCTGTGAGAAATGCTGGTTTCACCGCAGTTGCTACGTCAAACAGCGCCAAGGGAGTATTCCAAGTTATCAGCGTAACTCTAAAAGACACGTTTATTTAATCCTGACTCGGAGAGCTTGGGCCATCAAGACCCTCCTTCTCCTTTGCCAGCAACGTAATTGCTACCACATTTAACTCTAGGAACGTGGTACTATTTCCCTGCAATTGTGGTTAACTAAGGAGAAATCCTGAGACACATAAACCTTGGTTTCTGTGAGACATATACGAATGTCACTGAAATATGAGTGCTTGCCTTTACAATAGTATCCTTTTAGAGGGCCAGCATTGTCCGAGGCTCCCTTGGAATGGTTCTTAAAAGACTTTGGCAGTACTGCAAAAAATTTTTTTGAGAGGTGTAGGGGGTAAAGATTAAAGGAGGAAGGCAAACAGGTGGGGGGTGGAAGACACACACTCATACACACACACACACACACACACACAAGAATTATTTGACATTCAGTGGAAGCCATTTAGGCCTATATTTTAGACAGGGGTCTTAGAGTCTGACCACATTTGAACACTCACCCTGTACACGTTCCAATTTGTTGGATGGGCTTCCAAGGGGAACGTCTCCCAAGTGCGGCAATTGATGACAGTCACCACATTGAGATCAAAGAGTTCATGCTTTATCTGTTGACACCTGAGAACATTATCACAGGAAATATTGAACTGTCAGCAGCAGAGGTAAAAGAATGATTTCTAGAGATATAGTGGATTATAGGGGGTTAAAAATATAATCACCCATAAAAAAATAGTTCACATTTTAAAACCAGCTTCTAATCGCTTCAGCCTGGGCTTTCCTGTGGCAGCCATCTTGGATTCTTAGTTACAATCAGGGCATTGATTCATCTTTCCTCATGGCACTGTGTGTGCATTTCCATTGGTGGTGGTGGGGGACTGTGGAGCAGCCATTTCCGCATTCAGTTCACTACTCATTTGAGTTTCCAAAAGAACCATAAAATTCAGGAAATAAACAGACACCATGGAGAGTATTTCTGCTCCAACATACACATGTGTGTGACACCACATCTGTGTGATCATATTTTTCTTTTGGAAATGTGGAAAGCACATTAATAATAACGCTCTTGCATGTCTCAGAGTTTCTCAGTAAACACACACAAGTCCTTGCACTGCCCACATAAGGTGAGCTAAATTTGCCCTCCTTTTAAAGGAGTAGATTAGGAAATAATGGTCAGAGACTGTTTGATAAAGTAAAAGAGTAAGTTAAACCATATAGCAGAGTCAGCGTCTGAATCTGGGTTTGGGAGGCTGTCATTGATTCCGCCATTCTGCAAATATACACTGAGCAGCTCCTTCCAGTCACCCTAGATTTTGCAAGCTTCACATTCCAATGCAGGGGACAGACATCAAAGAACTACAAACTATGATTAGCTGCTATGAAAATTAAGCACAGCATGCTCTACAGTAGCAGAACTAGGGAAACTTATTTAGATCATCAGGGGGTCATTCAGGGAGCTCCCCCACCATACCTCAGAGAATTGTATTTAAATTGAGACCTGCAGTTGAAATTGACTGGAGCAAAGAAAGGGAAGAACTTCTCAGGCTGAGGAAAGAAAATATGCCCAGCCCCTAATGCAGGGAAGAGCTAGACCTGCTGAACATCTTGGCTGGATCAAGAGCTGGAGATGTAGAGAGAGGTTGGGGAAACCAAAGAACGTCCTGTTGAGGAGACCAGGAGGTTGACTGTGGCAACGAGCCTGTTTAAGCAGAGATGTCTCCTATCTCCACAAAGGAAAGAATAGAACCTCTTTTCAGTTCCAGTGAAGATTCAGATTCAATTCTGGAAGATGAAATGTTGTGAAGTCAGTATAATAAAAATATCCCATTTATCTCCTCAAACCAAACAGAAATTCTAAGCCTAATATTGATATTGATCATTTTTCAAACTGTGTAGGTGGGAGATTTCTATCTTACTGTTTCAATAATCCCATGTCTACTGTTAAGAAGATTGTACTGAAGCAGCCCCCAAAGAACAAGACTTGTTGGAATTGGGACAAGACATGTTGCATCTAGAAAGATTTGCAACAGAGCTATTTCAATTTGGTTTTGCTATACTTCCTCATGTCAGTAAAATTTCTGTCATGTCAATACATCCTTATGTAAATTCCTGTACTTATTTTTAAATGCAAAGATTTAAGAGAAAAAACAAAACTACTTTTTTGCTCGGATTATAGGACCAAATGCCACTGTCAGGCTTTTCCAACAGAGTCCCCCACTGACATCTATACCAAAGGCAGTCCTAATGAGAAGCCAGGAATACAATCTGGCTGCATGTATCACTCCTTCACCATTTTCAGTGAGTCTGCTGAATACTTGACCAGATCAACATGGAGAAGACTTCAGTGAGAAATTAAAGGCAAAGAAGAGCTCTGACCTTGATTCTTTGAGTTGTGTACTATGTAAAGGCATGAAAGAATATTTTGCCGTGCTAAACTTCCTACTAAAATGATTTTTAAAGGTGCACAGCTGCATGGCCTATGGACTCTTTTCCATTTGTCCGCTTGACAAATATGGAATAATTGTTTGCTTTAGACCATATATTGGGTCAGACAGATTCCATCTTGTCTTTACAGAGCTTACGAGAGACGTAAAACCCAAGTTCTGCTACCCAAACTTAGTGTGAGGGAAACTCTACATTTACAGTTCAGTTGGAAAAGGCAACCTGAGTTCAAAGGTTGTAGAAATACTGGGGGCAGGGAAATCAGGAAGTGGTGGTGGGGAGAAGAGAGGAAGAAGGGTTAGGCTGGAAAGTCAGGTGAGAGGTCACAGGCAAACAGGGCAATGTAAGCACTGGATACCAATGCCGTGGCGGAGGGTATTGCTTGCAGGCACCAGAGTCTTTCTTTATGAGGAGATGGGAGCTTGTATTTTTTATTTCAATAATCCCATGAAAAGCCACTCAAGGACTCAGGGAACTGAATACTGTAGGTATCGTGAGTGGACTATTATGGATGAGAAACTTGCAGATCATCAACAGGCTTGAGAAGAGGAAAACAAAGATGGAGCCTAGGAGCCAGATCTTCACAGGTTTTACACACAGCGGTTGACCTCTTTCTAATCTTAAACATTAGACATGTCCAATATGGTAGTGTAGAAAATAATGAAAATGAATATTCTGTGGTTGTGCTGTTCTGAGAGGTCTTCTATTATCACAGCATTTAAAAATATTTATACACACATGTGTATTTACATTAAGAAAAAAATGGGTTCATGGCATTGTAATGTTATTTGTTATATTTTATGCTTGTTTTTTTAGATCATTGTTCCACGGCCTAAAATGGTCTATGAGGTTATTATTTTAATGGTGGCAGTGTTCTAGCAAAACTGTAGTCATTCTTTTTTTAAAAATTTTATTTAAAGAGAAAAAAAGCAAAACAGAAAAAGGGTAGAAACAATACAGAATTTAAAAAAAAACTAAAAAATCACTAGTTAATAAATTATATATTATCTTCTTAGGTATAGTTGTTCAAATTACAAAATTAAAGCATACCAACTGGACATTCAAACAGTGAGGCTGCAAACAGTGCAGTTCAATGATCCAACAAAAACTTAGCAATATGGTGATCAATCCTATACACTTAAACATACATGCAGTTATATCCTTTAGAGCACTTTCTTTTCCTCCTTTTGCTTTTTAAGTCCATTATCTGTTTAGTTATATCATGTTTCAACTTGCTCAGTACCTTACTGATCTGTTTTGTTGTTGTTATTTACTTTTTAATCACCTTATATAATTCTGTTGCTTAGTTTTTGAATTTCTCCTCATCTATTCCCCATGGATCAGCTTTGGTAGAGTTGGGAGTTTTTGGAGGTATTATGTTACTTTGTTATCTCTCTCTTTTTTAATTTTTTAAATTTTTTTGAAGGTAGTAAAATACAACAAAACAAGACAGAACAAAGCCATTTGAGACAGTGCAGTGAAACTGGTACAGGACTTCACAGTTACCAGGATAACAGTAATAGGTACCATAGTATATTTTGTTATCTTCACAATAGTTGTTCTTTCAATCAGGTACAGCAAAATCAAAAGAAATACAGAATGTTATAGAACTTATCAAAACAATATTGAATATAGCAGTACAATTAATTGGAACAAAGCAAAACAATGATAAAAATATTTGCCTTCAAAGAGATGGTAGAAAGAAATACTCCTATTTGCTACACTGCATATGGTCAACCTCCCAATAGCTGCTCAGGCCTCTGGCTCCCATTTGCTGACGGGGAGGAGGGGAGGGAGAGATGGGATGTTAGGCTCACAGCTGCTTTCCAGGGCACCACGCTGGTTGCTTGGTTTCCCGGGTGCCCTAAGTACGTAAGTTCCAACATGGCGCGGATCTCAAGAGGCACTGGTGTTTCTCGCCCTGGGGCAGCCTCAACTTGTCGGCCACAGCCGCTTACCAGGGAGGCGAGCTGGTTGCTTGGTTTCCCGGCACCCAGTAGTCATTTTTATTTTGTCAGTCATTTATATTTTTTTTGCTAATATGAATAGCCATGTGACAGATACACTGACATAACATTTCTTTTCATCTTTCATTATGCCCTTGGAATATATCAGATATATAATTATTAGCAGTATAAACATTTTCTAGGTTGCTGACACTCCTACCAAATTGTTAGGAACCATCGTGGACATGATGGTTCTTAGGAGCAAACATTTTCTCATTTGGTGAGTCTGCTTTTTGTTCCTTTGTCCCCATAACTTAAACTAGGAATAGACTCCAAATTTTCCAGTGCTCCAAAGTGTGGGTATCTTGGCACTATTAACAGCTTATAGAGGAAAATTGTCTGGTATGATGGATAAATAAAATATGGAATATACTTTTTGTGTATTTTCTCTATATTATCTCAGCTTATACACAGTAAAACCCAACCAAAATCAATAATAAACAATAATTAAATGTATGTATTTGTGTCCATGCATATGTATGTGCTTAATGACATAGATGCATTCTGAGAAATACGTTGTCATAATTTCATCATAGAATGTCCTTGCAGGAGCCTGGGTGGCCAGGTTAATCAATACACAATGGAATATCAGTCACAAGAAGGATGAAGTTCTAATATATTCTACACTATGGGAGAACTTGGAAAATATTATCCTAAATGAAATAAGTGAGGCACAAAAAAAATAAATATTGTAAGAGTTTATTTATATAAAGTATCCAGAAAAAGTAAAAGAATAGAAATAGAAAGAAGATTAGTAGCTGATGGTGGCAGAACTCAGTGCTAAATGTCACTGAGCTCTATGCTTTAAAGTGGTTCAACTGGTAAATTTTAGGTTATATGAATTTTACCTCAATGAAACAAATAAAACCAAAAATCAACCATTCTCTGTTATATGTGATTTCTCAGGGAATCAGACAGGGGACTCACTGGGGTGAGGAAGATTCCCCTTCCATGTGTATCAACATACCTAGTCCAGGCCATTGGAGAGGAAGAACAAATTCTTTTGGTAACAGGGAAAACTGTATTTACACTCTGATTCCAGGAGATGACAATTTTCTTTTCAGGTAAATTTAGAGGTAACATATTTCTTGTGGTATTTAATTTGTTTTCAAAGGAATTTTCTTTTAAAAGGGCAAGATCTAATGTTCTCAAAGTAATTTTTAAAAGACAGCTGAAAGTGCCAGGGTTTCACTGTGGTGTTGGGACGCTGCTTAATGAAACTATTATTCCCAGATCCCACGTTATGAACCTGCTTGGTTCTTTAATTATGCATTTCATGAGGAAATGAGTATTAACTATAAAGTTGTTTAGAATCTCTGGGAATTAAAGCCTGAAAGTGAATTAATAATTAATGCACCTGGCCTCAATTTTTAAAAGTGAAATATATTCTCACATCTCTGTAAGAATTGCCAAAGAGTTTGCTCATTGGAAATCTTCTAATTATAGGGAAATGGCATTAAATTCTTATTTCTATTATGTTACTTTCTGAGATTTAAGCTTTCTTGGATGACACCTCTGGCTTTGGCTCCTGGTATTTCTGAATGTTTAAAGCTATTGGTAGAAAATAAAAATAGTATGTTTCTGAAAAAGTAAAGAAAGAAAGAAAAATTTTGCTAGAAAAAAAAATTCATTCGCAGGTAATGGTGGAAATGAAGTTTCTATTAGTCTTATTAACAAAACCGAGGGGACTTTTGAAAGGAGTGTTAATAGAGAAATCTAGCTCAAGGGACTTACAATTAAATCTCCCAAGAGGAGAAAAAATGAACTCCTTTATCTTTATAGCCACTAGATTTGTGGGAAAAGAAAATGTCTCAAAGAGAAACCTTTCCCCAAACATGCCCTGTCGTTTATTTTTTCATTCATTCATTTACTCATTCATCCAACTACACAGTGTCCACTCACCTGGTGTCATGCTAGGTTCTATCCCTACCATGATTGGATGGGACAGTTTGAACTGATCAGAGTTGTTGCTGAGAATGCAAAGTTCCTAGTTTAGCATGATACTAAGCAGATA